>JANTPZ010091358.1:0-38388 GCA_025593235.1 Vachellia pachyceras
GAAATTTTGGGCTTCCCTCCAAAACCCCCCATTTTGGAGGGAGCCAAGGGGAGGGGAGAGAGAAGGAAAAATTTCAGCCCCTCCCCTCCTAATTTCTGAACCAAACAAGGGGAGGGGCTGATTTTTCTTCCCCTCCCCTCCCTTCCCTCCAAACCAAACAGACCCTAAGGTGTTGACGTGAGATTACCTTTTTACCCTCCGTTCAGACAATTACCTGAATCCGGTAGACTCTTGACCATGGAATCTGACGAGTAACGACTCTTGTCTTGATTGCCAAGAAGCCTCGTTGGTAGATTTTAATTCAATTAAATTAATGGGCAAAAAAACCAAATATTAAATTAATTTTGTAGAACCAGCACACGAAAAATTGAATTTTAATATTTGACAAGAAACAAAACATTCTCATATAAAAAATTTCATTTTTGTGCCTACAAATTAAAACGATGGTTCATGAATCTTCTATAGAATGATGCGAAAACAATTCGACATTAATAAAAAAATAGTAATGGCAGTAGCACGCTTAATCTATTGCATTGAATCCAGCCGCCTCCTGTGAATGAGGTGTTCGTTGACGAAGGAGATTGATTTACTTTATTTTTTATTATAATTCTTTTTTTAATTAATGACATTTAGTATTAATTAAGGAAAATCTTATTGCAATGAAGCATGATTAGAATTATCATTTTTTCTTGTGCCATTAAAATTATTTTTTGAAGATGATACTTATCTTTTTTTAACATTTAAGTTATATCGAAATATATAAAAGGTGTTGAAAATTATATACCTACCTTGGTTCGATGCAGGTAGATGATTACTCTGTTTCCCTAAACTTACTCCCATTGTTAGAAATTAAAAGGTCATTTAAATTAATTATTCGGAAAAAGTATATATTAGTTTTCTTAAAAATAAACTTTTTAATATTTGTATTAGGATCATACATCAACAGAAACCTTTTGAAGAAATTTACGAATTTAGGAGACAAAATATATTAAAATTTTAGATTTGAAATCAAAGTGAAACTCTTAACTAATGAACATTTGGAGTAAGAAGGAAATCTGATATTTTTACAATCTTAAGCTTGTAATTGGAAAAAAGTGTAAATTGCAAGGATAAATTAATTAATTAATTAATTTTTCCGGTAAGTAATCTCATGTTTGTGTAATGGAAGTGGAATAACCTTCCAATGGTGCAATAAACTAAAGCTTGAAAATTTTAATTTTTTTTTGGGTTAAAGGTTATTTTTATTCTGAAAGAATTAGTGAAGTATCAATGGGCACCCATAAATTTTTTATGTGCAATTTCAATTTGAAAATTTTAAAGACATTTGATATTGCCTTAGAGTATAATAAGGCAACAATTCTGTGCCACTGTTAATTGACCAGGTAAATTAACGGTTGGACAATATTGAGCATATTTTAAATTTGTGGAGTGACATTGCATAAAAAAAATTCTTGATGCCCAATAAAACTTCATGAAAACTTTGAGGCAAGAATAACCTTCACATTTTATTTAAAATAACCCAAAATTGAATCTTGTGAAGGATCCTGAATTGTGTGTTAAGTTTTTCCTATCGGCTGGGCGTCAAATCGGTTATAGTCATACACTGGTAGTGTATGATGCTCTTTTGGATAAACTGTGTTGTAACGATAATGAGAGAGTTCAGGAAAAGTTTTTAGGGGAGAAATAAAAGATGATGATAACGAAATGCTCCGGAAGTTGCTTGATGTTCTGGTACGGAAGTGTTGCCGTAATGGGTTGTGGAATATGGCGTTGGAAGAACTAGGGAGACTGAAGGATGATGGGTATAAGCCCCCACGGACAACTTATAACGCCTTGGTTCAAGTACTTAAAGCTGGCAAATTAGATACCGCTAATTTGGTTTGCAAGGAGATGTCCAATTATGGATTTGATATGGATGGGTTTACTCTGAGTTGTTTTGCCTATTCCCTCTGCAAAGCAGGGAGGTTAAGGGATGCTCTGACATTGATAGAGAAGGAGGAATATGTTCCTGATACTGTTTTCTATAATAGGATGATATCTGGATTATGTGAAGCTTCACATTTTGAAGAAGCTATGGATATCTTAAACAGAATGCGCTCTGACCGGTGCATTCCCAATGTTGTGACTTACAGGAGTTTACTTTCTGGTTGTTTGAAGAAAGGACAGCTGGGCAGATGTAAGAGAATTCTTAGTTTGATGATTACTGAAGGCTGTTACCCAAGTCGTGAAATATTTAATTCTCTAGTACATGCTTGTTGCAAATCAAGGGATTACTCCTATGCCTATAAGTTGTTTAAGAAAATGAATAAATGCGGGTGTCAGCCTGGCTATTTGGTTTATAATATATTGATTGGTGGTATATGTGGCAATGAAGAACTGCCATCCTCATGTATGTTAGAATTGGCTGAAAAAGCTTATGCTGAGATGCTTAATGCAGGAGTTGTTTTAAATAAGATCAATGTTAGCAACTTTGCACGGTGTCTTTGTGGGGCTGGAAAATTTGATAAAGCTTTTAAAATTATACGTGAAATGATGAGCAAGGGTTTCATTCCTGATGATAGTACATATTCCAAAGTGATTGGTTTCCTTTGTGATGTCTCGAAGGTGGATAAGGCATTTACGTTGTTTGAAGAGATGAAAAGAAATGGTGTTGTTCCTAGTGTTTATACATATACAATTTTAAGCGATAGCTTCTGCAAAGTTGGCCTCATTGAACAGGCTCGTAAATGGTTAGATGAAAAGGTGAGAAATGGCTGCACTCCTAATGTGGTGACTTGTACTGCTCTTATTCATGCATACCTGAAAGCCAGAAAAGTGTCCAATGCAAATGAAATGTTTGAGATGATGGTGGTAGAAGGATGCAACCCCAATGCCATTACCTATACATCTTTAATTGATGGCCTTTGCAAGGCTGGGCAGATTGAAAAAGCGTGCCAAATATTTGCTAGAATGAGAGGTGACATATAAAATTCAGATATGGACATTTATTTTAGGTCAAATGACAAAAGCTGTGATAAACCAAATGTTATTACACATGGCGCTTTGGTTGATGGTCTATGTAAAGCAAACCGGGTCCAAGAGGCCTATGAACTATTGGATTCTATGTCTGCTGAAGGTTGTGAGCCTAACCACATAGTGTATGATGCTCTTATAGATGGCTTTTGCAAGGCTGGAAAGCTTGAGGACGCCCAAGAGGTGTTTGCCAAGATGTCAGAGCGTGGATACAGGCCAAATTTGTATACCTATGTCTCCTTAATTGATGTGCTATTTAAAGATAAAAGATTGGATCTTGTTTTGAAGGTGTTGTCCAAGATGCTAGAGAATTCTTGTGTTCCCAATGTTGTTATTTACACAGAGATGATAGACGGTCTCTGCAAAGTTGGAAAGATAGCTGAGGCTTACAAGCTCTTGTTTAAGATGCAGGAAAAGGGCTGCAATCCAAATGTTGTAACTTATACTGCAATGATTGATGGATTTGGGGAATTAGGTAAAATTGAAATGTGCCTTGAGCTGTTGAGAGATATGTGCTCTAAAGGTTGTGCTCCAAACTTTATAACCTACATGGTCTTGATAAATCATTGTTGTTCCGCTGGCCTTCTTGATGAGGCTCACAGACTTTTGGATGAAATGAATCAAACTTATTGGCCAAAACAAATCTCAAGCTATCGTAAAATTGTGGAAGGTTTTAGCTGAGAATTTATAACCTCTATTGGGCTTTTAAATGAGTTGGCTGAGAATGACTCCGTGCCTATGCTTCCCGTTTACAGAGTTTTAATTGATAATTTTGTCAAGGCTGATAAACTAGAGGCTGCTTTAAATTTACTAGAAGAAGTTCCCTTGTCTCCAAGTTTTGAAGATGGCAATAAACATTTATATGCCTCATTGATTGAAAGTCTGTCACAGGCAACTAAGGTTGATAAAGCATTTGAGCTATATGCAACCGTGACAAGTAGGAATATTGTTCCAGAGCTTAGCGTTTTTGTTCATCTCATCAAAGGCCTTGCTAGGGTTGATATGTGGCAAGAAGCACTTGAATTATGAGATAGTATATGTCATATGGTTCGTCAACCTTCCTCTTTCTAAAAGCTCTTAGTTTCAAAACATTATTAAGGAGCATCTGAAAAATTTCATCTTGACTCTAGCATTCTGATCGGTTGTATGGTTGATGGTAATATTTTGTAGTTCACTTGTATTAGATAATAGTGATTTTTCATTCCTTTTAATAATTTTATCATGATCTTAATAAAACAGAAGTTCATATTTCCCTCTTGACTTCACTGCGCATACAAGCTTTCAGAGTATTTATTTCATTATTTTGGCATATTCAATTTTGATACTTTTCTTATTTTATTATCTTAGCAGGATATCCGTTGGCTTCTCAAAGAGGCCCCCAGTCAACAAAAAATATCTGCTGCACAGACTGGAAGTGACTGATGGAACATGGGTACAGTCAGGAATAGGAAGACTTGGTCAAGCAGATAAAAGAATGCCCTTCTTTACTGATCTTTTGTGATGCCTTTCCACCAATTAGTAAGCTTCACTTGTGAATTAGTTTTCTACAGTTGAGGTAAAATCTACAGCAATAAGGGCTGTAGAAGCAATTGTTCTTTGGAGAAATTTGGGAAAGACTATTTTCATATTCCACTGATGTCCAACTCTGCGTAGAGGCAGTAGTCATAGGAGTTCTCCATGTAATTATCATCTTCTAGATATCTATACAGCAATTTACAAACGTCAATTTCTAATATCGCCATAACTTGGTGGTTTGTTCCAATACAACTTCCAGAAAAGAAAGGGGAAAATGGCTTTGTAAAGATTGATGAAGTGGCCCGAATTACCTCTCTGGATTCAGGGTGAGGCAATGGTTGAAGGGGCCTCAATATAAGCTTTCAGATGATAGCTTCTTTCTTAGTCTTCTGAAAATGTCACAGCTTAATATGAAATGGTTTGAATCTTTATCATCAGCCATTCACTTCTAATAGTTTTTCTTGTTGAAATGATGAGTTTGCATGTTTTGTTGAGAATTTAATAGATGCAGTTTGTGGGCAAACATGGGAGTGGTGGAGCACTTGATTGGTTCTTCCCTTCCCACAATTGGCATATAGAAAAGATTAAAGAATGACTGTATCATTGGTGAAATTCTCCGGATAAAAATCTCTCTGAGATTAATATGAAATGGTGTGAAGCTTCATTAGTTTTGCTGGTTGAAATGGTGAATTTGCATGTTTTGCTAAGAATTACATACAGTTTGTGGGCAAAATGTGAATGGTGGAACACTTGATCGGTCCTTCTGTTCTCGCAGTTGACAAAAAAGAAAGAAAGAAAGCTTAAAGTACTGATTGTATTGTTGGTGAAGTTCTTTAGATAAGAGAACTGATTTATTGATGATGATTGTGTCATTGGTAATTTTGTTCATTTAGCCTATATTCAGTGTGTTATGATAAGTAACACTTTGTATTGAGGAGATGGAAACTTGATGAGCAGCACAGAACAGTAATTATTATGCACTTATCTGGGTCTTGCGGGAAGGACCTCACAGTGGATTGTAGATTGTGATAGCTTACTGGATTTGAATGGATTGTGTGTTATGTATGGATTACATTGTCTATTGACTGATGGTTATCTGTAAATTTTAATGCCCTGATTTCTGTTTGGTCATGCTTTTGTTTCAGCATGGTGGAGGCTTTGTTGAACCAATGTGCCATGGGAGATGGGATATTGATCTTGTTTGGTTGTCTTGCATTTTTATGGATGGGATATTGATCTTGTTTGGTTGTCTTGCATTTTTATTAAGTTCTTTGTTGGTTGGATTGACATTGCCTGTAAATTTCTGTGGTGGACTATTTAGATACGTAAAAAAACTGCTAGGCTTGCTTGTTGATGCCAAGGTAGATAAAACCTCAGAATTTTATCCGCAACAGTGTTTGTTTAAACAATCAAATCATTAATTATGATGTAACTAGTAATTGTTCTGATTTCTGAAAACATATTTGATTCATATAAAGCTATAAGAAACATGTCATGGGCGGTAAATAATGATCCAAAGACACGGAAATACTTGGACTGTGAGCATCATCAAATAATTAACATAAAATTGATTTAGGCTGTTGCATGCCACATTTGTTCGTAACCCCCCCCCCCTCCCAACAAAAAAAAAACCTTCCTAATTATTATTAACTTGTTATAAAGTTGCTGCCTAGCTCCTATTGCTGCTATAGTTACCTATAACAAGCATAACCTCTCGTATTATTGTATGTGTGTTTACCTTTTGTTGCTCATGGCAGTGAGCTTATCGCTGCTTGTGATGTGAAAATGTGCATTTAGGTCCCTTTGTATCACCAATTGCATAGGCAATGAACTTTCTGCTTTGAAAAGGCTTGGAGAGAGCTATCTAAGTTTGCAAGACTGTGAATGCTCATCTGTAATGGGCACTTTGATTGGAAAGAAAAGGAAGAATAAATAATAAGAGATTGCAGATGCATTGGCACTCCTTGTACATTTTTTATTCTATTTCCACCTTTTTTGGTAAATTGGAATTTCCGTGAATTTTTAGGGTTCTTGGCTTGCGTTGAATGGGTGTCTGGCTAGGAAAAAGGGAGTGAAGATTTAAAAAAAATGAACAGAGAGAGGGACATATTGAAGATTTGTTTATACATGTCTATTGTCTAACATGTATATTGGATAACAATTATTTTTTTGCACATTTTTTTCTCTTTTATTACTTTTAGTTTGTTTCCATATTTAGCTCAGAGGGTCAGTCTTGTTTTTGTTATCGTTTCCCTTGTATTTCGCCATGAATAGGAATATAGATGTTTTCTAATTTCAAATTAGAATTGGCTGTTCTGCTGCCACCAGGCACCAGCCTGCTATTTGTAGTCGCACAAGTTTGTGAAGAATAAATGATTAAAGGCATAAACAAACCCAAACTGCCTTCTTGGTGTGAGGTATCAGAGCGCAGAGGATTTGATACATTCCAATGATCACCTTTCGCTCAATGACGGTGTTTATTTCTGAACAAAGGAAGGACGGCCAACTTCTGACGACACTGTATCATTCATTCAAATGGTTCATGAATGCTCTCCAGTCACGATCATTGGGCATCAACTTCTAACAATCACTTTCAGTGATCCTAGAGCTCTTATGTGTTTCTGCTACAAAGGGAAGTATGATTTTATGTCTAATGGTGTACTGCATCACCAAGTCCCTGTGATCCCAATGCAAAATTTTGGAGTTCGTAACAATATGATCACATCAACTATGAAGGAATTTGGTGGCAGCTTTCTCTTTCACTAGTCAGACAAGGAGATCTGGGAGGTTGTCAAGGAGAAATGTTTGTCTTTGGAGAACACTGGTGACATAAATCCTTCCCTGCAACAATTCTCCCAACAAAGTAAGGTCTACTCGATATGACTTAGGAGTTAATGAAACCTTTTACAGGAATCTTCCTTGTGATCAAGTCATGTTTTGGGTTAAGGAGATTGAATTACAAATGATGTCTTACATTTAGGATCGTAATTAGTATGTTTGAAACACACCAATTTATTTGTAGCAGTGATGCAGCCTGCTACAAGAAGCTTAGATTGCAGAGGTGAAGCAGAAAGTGACTTGCTTGGGGGGCTCCAAACCCCCACAAGTTATTGAATCATTTGCCTCAGTAGCATACAGTACTCAGATCAATCATTAGAAGCAGAAGGGTCGGAAACATGGTGCGATTCTTTTTATAAGGTTGGACACAATGAAAGGACTGGGAATCTTAGACCCATGGTTTAATAGTAGCTACTAGCTAGTGAAAAGAAATATCAACCTGAGCCTTCCTCTTTTAGGCAAGAACGATTGGAGCTACCCCATAAAGTGTTCAAAATCAGGAACACAGCACCACTGAGAAAGTTGTTTGGGCGGATATCCTTGCTTAGTGAAGTAATTCATAGAGTGCGAAAATCCCTATGCTTGGGTTGTAGAATTGGGAGAAACATGACATGATTGGCGTTGCCTTTGTTCAGAAGAAGCCCTGTTTCTCCCCCTTGATGAAAATGAAATTGGATTCAATTGCACAAATTCAAGGTATGTAATCTTATCATGTTCTTGTTATCATTGCTTGACAATAACCATATAAATACAGTAGTTTTAGGTTAGCTATCAAGAGCTTAACACAACTGCTATCAAGAACTTAACTTCCTCTTTCGGGCTTGAGATAGGCTATGGAACTTAGGTAGACTTTATATGGGTGAGTGTGTTTTTTTTTTTTGGGGGGGGCCCAGAAGACATTTCTCATGTAAAATATATATTTTTTAAATTCCGCGCTCTATTCCGTTTCATTTCATTCTTGGAACAACACACGGATGTATGGATTGCTGATGTATCCCTATCCCAAGTTGGTGGCGAAGTGAGAATTTAGGTTGATTTGATCTTCAGAAATGTTATTTTCACCCCAAAACTTACTATCAGTTCGCTGCCAAGCAAAGTTGAAAACGATTTAAATTGCAGCATTAACTTTGCTAAACTGGTTTGCCCTTTTCAGGTCTTGACATCCAGAAGGAAAATTGGAAATGCTGAGGATGACTAGTTTTTTGCCAGGTTGAAGAATGTCACAACCAGCATGGTTAGGATACCCTAGGCGCAAGGAGGGAGAGTCTTCAAGCTCACCAGATCAGGATGTCGTCGACCTTGCCATCATCCAGCCACTGAAGACAGAGATGGCAGAGGAAGGACATATGCTGTTGGTGGCGGTGTCACCGCAGAGGGATGATATTGGCCTTCTGCAATCCCAATCCCAACCTGCCTGTGCCTCCTTCCAAATAGGGCCTAGTAGTATTGGTATTGGATTCGGGTCTTGTGTGCATTCATTAAACAGACACACGGCATTCATTTATTGACAGATTGAAAAATCGAGAGAAGAAAATAAAGGAGAGAAAGAAAGAAAAAGTCTGAGTGTTGCATAGTTTATTCTGTGGCATCACTATTGCAGATTTTTCTGCCAAGACTACTGAGTGAAAGTGACTTGTATTCATACATGAAAAGTAATAAACAGCTAATGGCAGAACATTATAAATGTAGTATAACATATATTTATACTCCTTCTATTCTAAATGTATACGTAGTTTGTAGAGCAATTTGATACTTTTTCGATTTTAAATGTAAGAGGTTTCTATTGTAAAATGCATTACAAACTATATCTTATATTTAGGATCAATGAGTATCCCTTTTTTTTTTTAGCTGTCTTGTGCTATCAAATGCAGTATGCAGGCCAAGTTCTTTCCCAATCTCTCTCTTGCCCAAATCCCAATCTCTATATCTTATATGAACAAAAGCGTATTTGCCGCATTCTAGAAAAGGAAAGGACATACTGCCATATAAAAACAGAGGTTATGAATTTCATATACAACAGTTTCTCTTCTTATTGTATTCCTCTCTTTAGGGAAATTTAATTGATTTTCTTTCCCTTCTCTGTGTGATGAATTTATGAAGAGGGATTAGATTGAATGGATTTTAAAACGTGAAATAAATTAAAGTAGAATTTAGAGACTGGTTTAAGAATGGGTTCATCCATAGATGGTCAAAAATAGGTTATGAATCTACTTATTTCATAATCATATCATAGGTCTATGTCCTTGAACGACATTATATTTACTTAAAATTCATTTACTTAATAATAATGGATGAGAATATGAATATATATATATATATAACAGGAATATATCTTAATATTATCCCCAAAAAATTATATCTTAAGAAAAAGAAAATTAATATCGTTAAAAGTTTATTTATTATGTAGTTCAAGTTAAATTCTTTATGCCACAAAAATTTATAAATTTTATATATTCAGAGACAATCGCCCTTGCAATTATGTAGGGAAATGATGTAAGCAACGAGAGGTCCGAGAGGTTGCAAAACCTCATTACGCGAAGAAGACGGCACACTGTCCTTTGCCCATCTACAGGTGAATCAGAATACTTCTTCCTATTTTCTTCTTCGATCCCTCTCATTCTCCGTTGTTTCTTTCATAAGCTTTGGAATCTTTTGCGATTTTCAGAATTCCTAATTTTGAACAATCTCCAGTGGGTTTATCTGGGAACTGCAATTGATGGCACATGCTTGTGTTAAACTTTCATGAGAATACAATGTATCGTAAGATAAACCCATTTCGTGCCCATCGGTTTAGACAATTTATGAATGTCTTTACCGTGTCTCCCAATTAATCAGTTGTAACAATTTGATTTGTTTTAATGATGAAAATTTGGAACAATTTGAATATATTAGGATACGAAGATGATTGGTGTTTTTGTTTGTTACTAGCTTGAAGAAATTATTGCAGTCTCCTTGCTGCTAGTATACATATAAAGCGGAAGAACTGGGCGAAATTGAGGGGAAATAATAGAGATGTATTTGAAGAAGCCACTGTGGAGTGAAAAATTTCAAGAACGGAAAGGAGAATCAACAGACTCAGATGGGGATACACTGGCCTCTTCGGCAGTGGGGGAGCTGGTAAACTCTCTTAACCAACAGAGAGTGTACAGGGAAGTAACTCTTGCTCTTAGAACAGGTCTCAGAGATGCTTGTGCTGAGTTCTCATTCCTTCGGGTCCGTGGACTCCATTCAATTCTCAAGTTCCTCCGTAATGTGGCTGAATCTGATGAAACTATCGACCTCTTCAATCAAACCCAATCTATTCCCGAACTTCAAGGTATGTGAGTTGTGTTGATTGGGAGATTGCTGGCTTTAAGCTGTTTGGTTTTCAATATCAGCTTGTGTCTACACAGTGGTTCCAGTGATCTTTCAACACTCTCTACAAGAGACAGGAGATGACTACAATGATGATAGGGTGGCAAATTTAAATCATATATTTGGTGTGGAACCAATGAAGATAACAAGTCCATCAACTGATGCTGAAGTTGCATTGGCGCTTCGAGCCTTGGAAGGCTGTTGTTTGCTTCACCCCCGGAGTACCTCTCTTGCCCATCAACACAAGGCAATTCCGGTATGAATGCATTTTTCTATGCGGTAGCTTTTAACATTTCTGATGGCAAAGAAGAAGATATGGAACTGGAAGCATGTTTTCTTATTTTCCATTAGTTTTACTCATCCATGTTAAGGAGGCTTGATATGATACTTGATGTTTTGATGAGACTGAAGACTTGTTATTATGAATTAAGTTTGTAACTGCAATGCGGAAGTTGCTGAAATTATTCAACAAAAAGCAGAATTCAGCAAAATACTTCCCACGGTCTTTAATATAAGACCCAATTGACTAATTTGAGGAGATTAATGAAGCTAACTAAATTACTTTATATTTATCATATTTCTTCAAACTAATTTGTCTAACTTATAAACTGATATTTAATCTAATAGTTACATAAGTATTTTGGAGAGATCATGTAATATATACTATAATTAAGTAAGTTATTTAGCTTCTTTGATATATCAAAATTAGTCTATTAGGTCTTATATTAAGAACCGGATGTAATACATCGTATGCTCAAATATGGAGCAACAAATAGAGATGCAAGATTATTTCATACAACCTTACAATTGCTTTATCTAACATTTCACAGTTTCTGGTCATAGAACTGTTGTTAAAGATTAATTGGGGCCTTTTTGCTTCAAATATTAACAAATTTTGAAGAATATTTGATTCTCAGCACAAACAAGCTTAGTGGACAGATTATTCTCCTCAAGAATATGTTGGATGGAAGCTTTCTCTTAAAAATGCCAACCATTATCCCCCTTAGAGTTAGACAATCTCTTTATGCCTTTTACTGAGAATTTAGATCTGGTTACAACATCCCCAAAGCTTTGCATTCGACTGTTGTTTGTTCCTTCATTATGTTCTTAGAGAGAATAAATAACGAAGCATACATGCACAAATGATGTAAAATCAAAATATTAAGAATAATATTATAAAACCCTCCAATTGATTTGAACAAGGAGTGCCCTTTGAGTTATTGAGAATAAACCCAAAGAGAAGCATGTAAATAATTCTATCCCATACAGCAGGCCCATGTAAATCATATTCATTCAGTTTTAGACTTCGCACTGTGACTAAATGCATAGACAGAGGGAATCAAATTTCTTTTATCTTTGCAGGTTTTGATGAATATATTATCCACTCGGGGAGTACTTGAGCAAGGTGCATGTTTGGACGCTCTAATCTCTATAATGGTGGATTCACTGCCCAATCAAACGGTAGAAATCTTCCCTGATATGTGGACTAATTTTTCATAGGTCAAAATACATTAATACTAGTCTTTGCCAGGGATTCACTAATAAGGAATTCAGTGAGCAAAAGTCTTAAATTCCTATATATATCATGAATTTCAGATACAAGATATCGGCTCAAATATGTAGGAACTCAAGATCACCTTGTTTCAATTTTCCAGATCAAATTTATACTTAAATTCATCATTCATGGTTTACCAAAATCTTAGTATATAAAATTTTTGCATGCTAACCACTCAATAAAGGTGATCTTATTTTTCTGCGGTTCTATTTTTGTTTGAAGACGCTAAAAAAACGAGTTATTGGCTTAACTTCAAGACTTGCCAATAGATGTCGGAAAACCTTTCACCTTGATACTTGGCTGAAAGTTTGTCTGAGGTTTGCTGGATACCTCTTAAAAGGTGCATCTCTTTTGCTTCTGATTTATTAGGATTTTGAGAAATGTAATGGTATCATTGAAGTTGCGGACCTCATACGAGACAAACAAGCAGATGAAAATCTCAGGTACTGCATGTTCTATGTGCAACCAGTCTCACTTCAATTCACACTTGTTTGAATGATGAACATGCCAAATAGTCAGAGTATCGATAATTTAAATTTGGGCTCCCTGCTTTGGAGGTGGCAATTCATATGTCCTTTTACTCTGGATTAGCTTACCTTCCAATTTATTGTTTCTATAAAGTTGGATGAAATTATCAGATTAAATTT
Source organism: Vachellia pachyceras (assembly GCA_025593235.1). NCBI lineage: Eukaryota > Viridiplantae > Streptophyta > Magnoliopsida > Fabales > Fabaceae > Vachellia > Vachellia pachyceras. The sequence continues at coordinate 12,922 of JANTPZ010091358.1, forward strand.
CCAAAACGTATACATATATATATATATAGAGACATGGATGTGATGTTTTTTCCAACTTAAAATGAAAATGATTATGTACTATATCTTTTCTTTTGTGGCTCCGCATTAATGCTGGGGTTAATTCTTTCGTAAACGAAAATTTCAAACCCTTGCACACTTCTAACTTAATGCAGGTTGAAATGTGGGGAGTTTTTGTTGCTTCTCATTGGACATGTCAATGGAAGGGACAGGGCACCTTTGGCATCAGTACATGAAGATATAAGGAACCTGCTTGGGGAGAAATCAGCTTCCTTGATTTGGGCAGCAAGTCAGTTTGGGTCAACTCTTGATCCTGAACAGAGACTAACGGCTCTACAGATCCAGGCTCGCAGGGTGCTTGAGTCATTGAACTTGTACTGAATTTCTTGTGGCACATGAGAGAGCAAAGTTTTGAGCTTAAAAGTAGCTTACTATTTCTCACCCTCGCCGCTAAACTACACCCTAGTGGATTGTATGTGTACTGAATTTGATTATAGTAATACTGTCAATGAAATTGCTAGCAATTCAACGGTTGCTATTGGCATTCTGAGTTGTTCTTGTCTTAGCAACAATTTTCTTTCAACATTCTATGTCTGCATTTGTTGTTCAGTGCGCTTTTAGGACTCAGTGAATTCAAGTGAGGTTAAGAAATTTTGACCTTCCCAAGAAAATTTTAACTCTGCGGGTGAATATCAGCTAGTGTCATTTCACATGTACCATGGGCGTGCAGAGATTTGTGCAAGAGATCATATGTTCAAAATCTCTTGGTCATGGATCTTAATCTGAGGTTAGATAGCTAATTTATATAAATTAGTTAAATTGGTTACTTGAAGAATTCAAAGAAGCAAGCAACCTTGATGTTCCACGAATGATAGCACCTATAGACTAATTTCTACTGCGACTCCTGTTGAGATATTGTATGATCATTATTGATGAACATTTTATTTTTCTATGATTTCTTAACAATGAATTTCCAACCTCAAATTTTGAGACTTCAATTACGTATGCCAGCATACCTCCATCAGGATGATACCCTGTCCTTTTGGAATCCTTATTTGATTCATATTACCACAGGAAAAATAGCCCTAGATACATGAAACATTACTGTTATATTTTTCCTCGAATTCAATTTGCCAATTCGTTCTTGATGACGTCCAGCTTAATCAAACCACAGCTTATTACCATCAATTTAGTCTCCAAAAAATCCCAATGATATTTATGTAACACCGAAATTAAGTATAAAATTAATGTTTTCTAAAATGCATTAGGACTATATTGGTGACAACAAGTTTTCCTAAATTAAATTGATGGCAATAACATCTAACGACCAACAAGAAAGTTTATTATATTCTGCGCTTATTTAAAAATGAAAAATAATAGCATATGATACAGACAGAAATATACAAGAGTCAATCCACGAAAGAAAAAAATTAGGAGGGGCACCCTGATTTTTATATATTTTGTTAGTGTAAACTGTAATTAGCTTGCTGTATTAATAATGTGACACTGAGGTAACGTAGGCTCACATGTATTTCACCATAAGAACACGTGAATGGCTCTCACCTTTTCCTGTAACCAATTCTGTTATGACTTTGCTATGTATTGTAAGTGTATATATATAACATGTAGGCATGAGACTCATTTTATCTCTACCAATTCATTTCACTATAGTCTCATCTTTTCTATCTTGGTATCAGAGCGAGATCTGCGAATTCGTCATGTCTACCTCATCCAATACCTCCGATGAGGTTTCCTCTGCGTCAGTCCTGAAATCCTACTCTCTGTTTTGCTCTTCAAGTCAAACGACGTCCATCAAGCTGGATAGGACAAATTATCTCGTATGGGAGTCAGTTGTCTTGCCCCTAATTGAAGGAAATCGACTCCAATCACACATTAATGAGAGATCTGCCATTCCCAATATGACTCGCAGCGTTCCAGATCCAAAGAAGTGGTCTCCAATCCTGAGTTTGAGGAGTGGTATGCAGTTGATCGCATGTTAGTTGGCTGGCTCAGAAATACCATGTCCCAAGATGTTGGTGCGCAGCTGTTTCATTGTCGCACTGCCAAAGATCTCTGGAATGAAGCTCGTGTTCTTACGTGTGCTGTTTCCAAATCACGAGTTATGGTTTAAAAATCGGAATTACATCAACTTCGCAAAAACGACATGAAAATGATCGACTATTTAGCTTGAATGAAACACCTCTTCGATCAATTAGCTCTCGCCGGTGCTCCAATCTCTACTGATGAACTCGTTCTCCACACGCTCAACGGCTTGGACGCTGATTACAATGCAGTCGTTGTAAAACTCATTGATTAGCCTAATCTGACCTGGATTGAGGCTTAATCGACTCTGCTTGCATTTGAAAGTCGCATTGAACAGCTTAACCAATTTGCCTCTCTTTCAATCCAACCCTCTGCCAATTTTGCATCTCGTGGTGATCGTCCTCCTGTCAATAATGGTCGTTTTCATGGTTCTCGTGGAACTTGGAGAGGTGGTAGATCCAACTTTAGAAGCAATCGTGGTCGTGGACGCAATCTCAGGTCTACTGGCCGATTATACTGCGATTTGTGTGAACGTCCTGGGCACCGTGTTGCCAATTGCTATCGACGATTCGACAAAACCTTTCGTCCTCCTACACATCAACACTCTCCAGAGGCCCAAGCATATTATGCTGACAGTAATATGATGGACGATGGTGATTGGTATATGGATAGTGGTGCAAATCACCACGTAACTGCAAATTCCTCACAGCTTGAGAAAGTGGTTCCAGTAGGTAAATCTCATCTTATTACTTGTACAGGCAGCAAAACTTCAATATCTGGTATTGGTTATACGACTCTTCCCTGTTCCAATACTCGTCTTCAACTTAATGAAGTTCTCATTGTACCTCAGGCCTATAAGAATCTTCTTAGTGTTAACAAACTAATAGAAGATAATAATGTTACTGTTTCATTTTCTGACTTTGGTTGTGCTGTGAAGGACAAAGTCACCGGAAAACTGCTAATGAAGGGGGTCCCAAGACAGGGGCTATATCCGATGAATGGTCCAAAGAGCAAAGCATCTGATGGTGTTTCTCCAAGGGCATTTCTGGCGGAGGGCTCAGCAAACAATGAAGAATTCTTACATTGGCATTACAAATTAGGCCATCCTAGTAATCGTATACTTAATCAAGTTTTACTTAAATGTAATGTGAATGTCAAAATAGATGAACATTTTGTGTGTGAGGCTTGTCAATGTGGGAAATCTAAGAAGTTACCATTTCAGCGATCCCTATCTCATGCTTCTAGTCTATTTGAATTAATCCATACTGATGTATGGGGTCCTTCCCCTGTTCAATCAACAAATGGGTACAGATACTATATACACTTCATTGATGATTTCAGTAGATTCACGTGGTTCTATCCATTAAAGAACAAAAGTGAAGCAGTAGTAGCTTATAAACATTTTTTTGCCTTGGTTGAAAACCAATTCCAAGCTAAAGTCAAGACAATCCAGTGTGATAATGGGTTTAAGTATCATCCAATTAGCACCATTGCAGCTTCTTCTGGTATCCAAATGCGCTATACATGTCCATACACATCTCCGCAAAATGGTCGAGCTGAACGTAAGCATCATCATATTGTCGAGGTTGGACTCATCTTGTTGTCTCAAGCGAAAATGCCCCTCAAGTATTGGACAGAAGCATTTCAGATGGCTGTGTTCTTGATCAACCTTTTGCCTACTCCTATACTCAATGGCGACTCACCTCTGTTTTACTTATTCAAAACAGAGCCAGACTATCATTCATTAAAGCCATTTAGTTGCGCGTGTTATCCTTGTTTGAAGCCATACAATTCTCATAAATTAGATTTCCACAGTCCAAAATGTGTGTTTCTCGGTCCAGCTTCACAGCAAAAGGGCTACAGATGTCTGAGCATAACAGGTCATATCTATATCTCTCGCCATGTTATCTTTGATGCTGCATGTTTTCCCTTTGCCACAGTTTTCCTTCATCAAAAGTCATCTTCTGGCAATCTCGACAATGGGCTGTTCGTGCCAATCACCATTGTCTCTGCTTTGTCCATATCACCTACATCACAGTCTTCAGCTTGAGCTCTCTCGGAGACTTCTCCGGAGGTTGAAACTTTTTCTCCATTGACACAACAAGCAATCGACTTTCTCTTCATGATAGCCCAAATTCCAGCTCGAGCCACGAGTTTGGTTCTCCACTGCCATAGGTCTCGCCCACAGTCAGTGTGACCAAGGCCCAAATCTCAAGCCCAGCTTGTGAACCCAGTAATGTTCATCAGATGATAACCCGGGCTAAGTCGGGTATAATCAAACCTCGATATCCATTCGTAGGTCTTCTCTCCACTAAGATGCCGAAGATTCTCGATCAAGCTTCTGAGCCCTCCTACTTCTCTGATGCAATCCGGATTCCTCATTGGCGAGATGCTATGAGGAGTGAATTCCTTGCTCTACAACACAATCGTACCTGGCATCTCGTTCCATTTCGCGGACAGAAGCTCGTTGATTGCCGATGGGTCTTCAAAACGAAGTTCAAAGCTGATGGATCCATTCTCAAGCACAAAGCAAGGCTGGTGGCGAAAGGCTTTCAGCAATCCGCGGGCATCGACTATGGTGAGACTTTCAGTCCTGTGATTAAACCTACCACCATTCAACTCATTCTTGCCTTTGCAGTCTCCTTTCGGTGGGAAGTGCGGCAATTGGATATAAACAATGCATTTCTCAACGGATTTTTGAAAGAAGATGTATTTATGCGTCAGCCTGAAGGTTTCTCCGACCCACATAAACCTACGCATGTGTGCAAACTTGTCAAGGCAATCTATGGCCTCAAGCAAGCACCCTGTGCCTGGTTCGAGTGACTAAGGAGTGTTCTACTTCAGTGGGGTTTTCATAGTGCTCGCAATGACATTTCTTTGTTCTTCCTACACCAACACAATCGGCTGGTATTTATTCACATTTATGTTGATGACATCTTAATTACTGGGAACGATCAAAATTTTGTCCACTCTTTCATCTTGCGGTTGAACAAAGAATTTTCCCTTAAAGATCTAGGACCCTTATATTACTTTCTTGGTCTGGAGGTACACAGAGATTCCTCTGGTATCTACAGTAATCAAGGGAAATATACCTTGGACTTATTGCAAAAGTTTAACATGTCACATTGTGCACCAATTCCTACTCCTATGGTCACTGGTCGGCATTTCTCTGCTCATGAGGGAACACCACTTTCTGATCCCTCTATCTATCATAGGGCAATTGGATCTTTACAGTATTTAACCACCTCTAGACCGGACATAGCTTTCTCAGTTAACAAGCTAAGTCAATTCATGGCTAACCCCACAGATGTACACTTTCAAGGGGTTAAGAGAATTTTTAGATATCTCAAGGGAACTTTTCAGTTTGGTTTACATATTAAGCCGTTTAGGTCCCTTCAACTCACTGCCTTCACAGATGCAGATTGGGCAACTGATATTGATGATAGAAAACCAGTTGATTTGATCTAGCCCGGGCCTAAGTTATTTTTTACCTATTTATTTTTTAATTTTTTTATTAATAATGATACTTATTAATATTAAATATTGAATATCATTAATTTATACTTAAATATTAATATTTTGTGATGTATTTTCTATGATTTTAGATTTTTTTATATTAATTTTTATTGTTAGATTAAAATTTTGCATTTTTATTAAGGGAAAAAATAAAATTGCATTGAAGTCCCTGGATTGATCCAAACAATCTAGACGGACCAGTCCAGTCCAACCCGACTTTAGGTTGGTGCTGGATTGGATCAGACTTCAAGTTATCTCTAAATCTCATGTTGAGTATCAACCCGATCTAGTTTAGTCCATGCACACCCCTACATTAAATATTAAAAAGATGACAATTTGAGATAAAAGCATTAATTAAACTATAATATTATATAATGACCAATAAATTGAAACATGAGACTTCCATAAAATGTCTTGTAGCCCTGTTTGGTTCGATTATATGAAATTGGATCACATGTAATGCAATTATAATGCATTTAGCTAATTTAAGTGTTTTGGTTGGTATAATCCAATGCTATCTAAATTATAACGGATTAAATCAAATCATGTCATCCCCATTGTACAGCTTTACCTATGTAATCTAAATTACAGTTTGTATAAATTAACATGTAGGCCTATGTAGCATAGATCAATATTTATACCCTTTATTTTTTGTCTTAATAAAATTACAGAGATTATTTGACATGATCTTATTTTTTTATAGATAAAATATTAATTTTATTTTACGATTCATCGATACCATACTAGATAAATGCTCTGTGATTATTATCACGTTGCATTCCATTACATTGCCATTAACTCCAATAAAGGCTGCAGAGTACATTTACTACTTTGTCAACAATCAAAGAAACATTTACAAGCACTGTCGTTTAAGGAGAAGCAATGTCCTGCGGCGGAGCCGCCATGCTGTTGGGTGCATCTTTGGGCACACTCATTGGCCGAGCAATGCCCTCTATCTCTATATATTATGTCCACACATGTCTTTTTCACCTTAACACTTGCAACTATCGCACCTGCAAAATTATTCACTTAACCACATCATCAATATATAACTTGTATATCCATCTAAGCACCCTCACATATAAAAATCTATAATAATTTATCTTATTACTTAAATTATAAACTTATCGTTCAGATTTCAAGTTACGTGTGAGATTAACTAGTACTAATTAAGATGATAATATGCACTTTTCGGTAGGTTATTAAGCGATATAGAATAACATAAATCAATGTCTTATATATCATTTGTGGAGGCAAAATAAAAAAAAATTGATTAAATTTTAGACATCCGTTGAATGTATCTTATAAATGAAACCGTGTATATATATATATATATATAACTGCACTTTATATATTGTAATGGAGGGAGTATTATTAATGTATTGAATTGAACCTGAAATGATGAGGACATGAAGCAAAACCTGCATAGGAGAAATATCCATAGCCATTCTCTTGTTGATTAAACTAAAATGCAGCTCCGACGATCCAAATTAATTCCTTGTTTTGTGATTTTGATAGTTGATGGGGGCAAGTTCATACGTATAAATATATAATGCTTTAAAATGTGAATTGAATTGGTAAAAATTTAATGGCAATTAATAAATTGGATGCCATTTAATCATTCATATCAACCTTGGGGATTTCAAATATTGAAGAAGTTTACATTTTGAGCCCAAAGTGTGTAAGCCCCTTTGGTCTTTTTCTGAGGATGACGTGGTCACGGATCAGCGCCCTTACCCGCGATTTGAACCTGAAGTTTCTTTATTGTAAGTATTATTACCGTTGAGATGTAGATATATAAACGGACACTAATCTCTTTGAAACAGTACAGAACCTAAACCTTTAACTTATATAATTCCTTCTCTCTGTTTTTTTTTTAAATATAAAAGCTAGACAAACAATTCATTTTGCTTATAAATAAATACGTCCATTTATTGTTCTGCAAATTTATGAGTTTTGCCCCAAATAATTACACATATCAAAGAGATTTTTTTAATAGGTGATGTCAATGCAGGTAATTAAAGAGAATATTTTAAAAAAAACACCATTTTATTCCATATAAGTATTTTTTTTGTATACATATAGCTAATCTAAATGATCTTTTTAATTTTGACAAGTCAATTATATTAAGGATTCGATGTAGAAAAAAAATTCCTTATTTGCCTTTTATACTAGATCAACCGCTTTATATGATTTGTCATTACCCCAAACTGCCCCCGGACTGTTGACGCCCAGCTATTTGTTTCTAGTTCACTAGTTTAATACGCATTTTTTTCATTGTTGAAAAAAGTAAAATATACATATATTTACAATTTATTTTGAATTATTATGTTACGAATATCTTTTATTGACCTGGATTATATTAGCAATATCTTAATTAGAAGGAAGCACACTGTTTTTTAAACCATTTTATTGCATATTTACTTTTAACAGGACTCAAATCGTGGATACTATTATTACTAGAGGAGTACACGTATTCACTTTGATACTAAGAAATTGGTTCAAAGCTAGCAACAAATCTTTTTGTGTTGGGGGCTTTTGTAGTAATTAAAATGATTAACATATATGATATATAGTTTTGTATATTTTATTAGATTAAATTTTTTAGACCAAATTAAATTAAAATGATTTATGGTTAATTAATGTCCTAAAAACGTTCAATTTTTTTAATATATGTACCCTTTGTTAAATACAACCGAGCTCTTACTATTGAGCAATGGTTTTATTCAAGGCATTTTTTCTATAAACGGATTAATCACTCTTGATATTGTAAAATGGTTTATAAAATGAGACATGGAAATAATCTCTTACAAACGGAAGAGAGTTTTTATTTTAGGAAAAAAGAGAGAGATGACTTCTTCCAATTGTACTTTTTTATTTTTTGTTTCCATTAATACTAATTTCATTATATTGATGAACTATCCGATTTCTCGTTCATTCTCTCCTCACAAATAATGATATTTTTATCTTGCCGTTTCGAATGCATATCTTGAGTAAAGCACCAAAAATTGCTGACTCCACTGAGCCAAGAGTTCAAGTGGTCAAACAAGAACAAAAAATTTTTTTAAAAAAATAACCTACATTTCTTAAAATGACTAATTCTAATCAATATTTAATTTTTTTTCAAATCACAAAGACATCAATTTTTTAATTTACGTTAATAAGAGGATATGTGATTTACTCTCTTCCCCCTCCTTGTCCTTCATATTCTGTGAGAAGTCATATGTTTTATAGGGGTGGGAATAGGTCAGACTTCTATCAGATGGCATATGGCCTAGCCTGTTTACTAAAAAAACCAGGTTAAGGCATGTTTAAAGGCTTAATTGTATAAATATGTCTAGTTTATTTTTTTGAAACCTAGCATATAAGCCTTTAAGCTGGTCTGTTTATATATAAATGAATATAATTTTTTATATGATGCAAAAAAACACTTTTTGTATTTTTAATCCTAATTTTAATATTAAAAACTTACATACAATAAGTATAATAGGCTTAAGTCTACATTGAAGTCTATTTAAAGGTGTATAATAGTAGGTTTAAAGCCTAATTTGAGGCCTTTTTAGCGGTATCATTATATGTAGGCATTTGAAAAGGCTTCAGGCCTTACCAGGCTTTTCAAATGCTCATGCTTGAGCCTAAAAAAAGCCTACATGCAAGCTCAGACTTCAATGTCTTCATTACAGGCTTAGACCTATTTAATCAAAGCCTGACATGACCTATTTCCATGCATACAAAGAAGTATAGGGATATATATGAGGGATTAACAAGTATTAAAAGGCCAAAACTTAAGCCGGTCAATTAGAAAAAAGATAAAAGTCTAGGGACTAATTTTCTTTCTCTTTTTTGGAATAAAAGGACAGGTGGAAATGCACTGGAACTAGCTAGTTAAAGGAAGCCTAAGTCTAAAGTCTTCCAAGAGAGTGACTCCGAATACTCTGACACAAAGAACATTTAGGAGGATAGCTTCAACGTCTAATTATGAAGACAATGGCGTGCTTGAGAATTGGCACAACGATTAGCCTCCCTTGATATAACATCAGAAGTAAATCTCCAGTTGCGCATTTAGTCAAGGTACTAATTTACAATGTCGGGTGATTAAAAGGTTGTGAATTAAGAGTTAATGGGTTGTATCGGGATTAACCCAGAGCTTGATGGGTGTGTCATTTCAAAAATATATTTTAAAGAAAATTTACAACAATGTTAATATTTAATTTTAAAAGTATTTTAATAAAACTAAAATTTAGAAAATCTCATTACCCAATAATATATATTATAATAAGGCCTTCCTATATATCAAGAGAAGGAGGCTAACATCCAAGAGGAAATCATGGCCATAACAAATTACAAGAGAGGAAAGGAAGAAGGAGAAAACCGAGAGAAGGAGGCTCAAAATCTCTTCCAAAGTTCAATCTCTTGATCCAAGTTCTTCAAGACTAAAACCCTAGTAGACCCAAGCTCCAAATTGCTCTAACAAAGTCAAGAATGTTGGCCTTCATCGAGTTTTCTCCTTAAAACCCTAAAAAATCTGTTTTCTTGCATATTACTTGTGCTATGCTTTTTGCGTCAAAATTTCGCCGCAGCGATATTGTTTTGAGCAACAACGGAGTTTTCTTCTAGTTGAAAGTGTGTTGCAGCCAAGATAAAGTGCACTGCAACTCCTTTTACCTTTGGAAAATAAGTTCTTCGACCTCAAATTAACGTGTTCTACCCATGAGTTGACCTCCATTTCTTCCTCTTTGATTTTCCTAATGTGCTTTTGAATCAACTTTGGTCATCAAATGCTTCCAGTTTAATTCCAAGTGGCTTCAAACATATCCTTCTTCTACCAAAATGTACCTTGTAAAATAATAGCATTTATTAGCTCTTGATAAGCAAGGATAAGAGCCAAAATATGCAAAAATTAAGCAATAATGTGTAATAAAAAGCCTCATGCACATTTCCTATATTTGAATATTCAAAACATGTAAAATAGTACAAAAAATGTAAAAACTAAGAGATCCTAGATGTTAACAGTTATGCTTGAGAGAGATAATCTTAGTGTAGAACTTGGTTAAAATTATATTTGACTTGAAGTTTACTTATTAAATGGATGGTTTCGTGCAAAAATATAGATATATTTATCAACCCAGCATTGTCATATTGAGGAATAGATTGTGCATCATAGTGGAAATATAAACTTGACTTTGATTTGAGAGAGTTTTGTCAAGTGCTTTTGAACCTTAGACTAGCACATAAATTTATTGAAATACAATTTGAGAGAAGACCAATTAAATTTTATGACGTGCAAAAGGGAGGAAAATACATCCTAGGCTTGATTTAATCATTGGAGTTGAATAATCACTTTTTTATATTAATTCCTAATTTTAGCATAGGTTTATTTCATAGTCTCCCTTTACTCTTGATACTTTTTGTCACTCAAATTAAGTGAAAGTGTCATAATCATTATTTGACCGGATTTTGGAACCAAATCCTTATAAGAACAATACTTTGTTTATCATGTTATTATTTGTCACGACCCGTTGCGGTGCTAACAAGGGCTAAAATATGTTTAAACATTTTTACAAGTAACAAAGGAATCTATTTTCATGAGATCCCAAGATATATATTTGAAAACTAGAGCTTAAAAATTATACAAAGGAGGACTTGATATCTTACACGGCGTCCCTTGAAAAACTAAGTGTAGAGGCTTATTTCATAATTGAACGAGAGACGTGCCTCTTTCATTCTCTAATTTTTATAAATTGTTAACTTGACCTTTTAATTTCATTAAATAGTGTTTTAGTTCTCTAGCCAACTAATTCTAATACTGTTAATATGTCAGCATTTAAAAATTGTATCAAAATTTAAATATCATATAAAGTTGAAAGACTATAAATTGAGTTTTTTCTAACTCCGATACGATAATCAAAATTTTTCAAATTTGTTTATTTTCTGAATATGATAATCAATTTTGAATTTCCTTGAAATTAAACATATCCCAGTCGTAGAAATATTTTGAGGAGTTTAAACTTATTTAATGGTTAATTATCTCCTAAATTTAAGATGGTGCACCATTTGTTTATATGCCTAATAAAAAGACCATGGACCATTTAACAAAGAAAGAACATTGTCATAAAAACAAAGAAATAAAACTTAAAATAAAATTTATTATAATTTTTACAAGGAATAGCCATACTCCTATGTTTAATTAAAGTTAAAATATGACAATGAAATTTTCTCAAAAAATTACAAAAAAATGAAAGCTGGATACGAGTGCAAAGGGTTGGCCTGAATCAAGTTTTTAACGCTACTGATCAAAGTTGGGATTTTTTGATATGCTTGTTTATAATACTATATATTATTTCAAAAAAGGATGACCTATTATTTGTTTTCTATGTATATATATGTCTCTTCGTTTTTCTTTCTTCTCCACCTTATCGGCGATCTTTCTACTCATCTCCTCTCTGGTTCCTCAAGATTTGGTTAGTGAAGTCACAATCTCATCTGCTATTTTTGGTAAATCTTTCTTCTTCATTTTCTTATTCACGCTTAATTGGGTACCATGGTTATACCCTCTATTTGGGATTGTTGCGTGCTCTTGTCCAAATTCCGTGTAACCAGCTATCACTCATTTCTCATTTACATCATTTCAATGTTTGAAGAGTTACGTTATTTTGAAATTACATCTATAAATTCGAAATGTACTGAGACATTAACAAAATTGAGTGTATTTGAATAGCCCTACAATAGCCCAATTCAGGTTTGGAGCCACTAAATGCCTCTCTCTAATGCCCTTTATAATGCTCTAACCTCATTAATTTTTTTCTTTTTCTGTTCTTGTGATCATTAAGTTCGTCAGTGACATCCTGAATCAAGTTTTTTGAAAAATCATAAAAGATTCAAAACTGCGCCTTTTTATGTTGATAAGATTTCAAAATGATACTAATTTTACGTAGAATATAATGGTGAAAAGAAAGAAAAACCTTTTGAGAAGCTAGAAAGTTTTAAGGTGACATTAGAGAGCATTAGAGGGACGTACATAAGAGGTGCCCAGCTCACTTCGATGATCTGCACAGTGCAGTAATTCAAGTGAAAAGCATACTTGAAAGTGAAGTTGATTTAAGCCAAAAGTCTTTCAAGCTTGATCCATTACATTCAAAATAAAGATATGATCCATTGAAGCCAACTGTGCAGGAGACAATGACTTCGGACTACATCGCTAAAGATGTGGAAAACTTGTATAACGCCCCAAATAATGGCTAGTGGTCAAACTTCCTTCAAATGAATAGGGAAAAAAGGGGCTTCACACGGCCGAGATAACTACGACAGGGTACACCGCGTTAAACGTGGCGGTGTATTATGGGAGAGAGAAGGTGGTAGAATCCATGGTGGACATTGTTTGCCCAAAAACGAGTAACGAGGTGGGCAAGACGACGTCGTTGTTGTCATGCGTGGATCAAAATGGAGATGAGAAGCATGTCCTTAGTGCTGCGGATAAGGAAGGTAATGCAGTTTTGCATTTAGCAGCTTCAAATGGGAGTGTTGGAATATATAAGAAGATCGATGATTGCAAGACCTAACAAAAGCCAGCGAGACACCTCTCTTTATGGCTAGGGTTGGGAAAACGGGTTGGACTCACCTAACCTTGGCTGTTTTATTTTTTTAAAAAAATACATATTATATATTTTACATTTTTTCATCCCAATATTTTTTACAAAGGAATAAGTAATATTAAACTCTATTTTTATAAAATTATTAAAAAATTATTGATGAGATTGGAAAGAGAATCATGCAGATATAATATCTCATAGAAAAAACTGTATAAAAAAGGAAAAAAGAAATTTCTTTCTATTTTTTTAAAAAATAAAAACTGGTGGGCTGGTAGGCTCGGGTTGAAGTTTTGCAACCCATTTTTTAAAAAAAGGCACAATTTGAGTAATTTTATTAAATTGGCTCAAATATACATTTTTATGTGAGATCCATTTGTTGTCTTTCTAACTTTATAACGGAGGTTTAGATCAATTTAATAGAGTTGCTCAAATTATACTATTGTTTTTGATGTATTTACTTTTATACTATTCAAAACTAAAATTGCATCATAGCCCTCATTGCTCCTTGATATATAGATAAGATCCAACTAACCATACTATGAAGATTATGTAGGCTAAATAAATTATTTAATTATAACATATTTTATATGATCTTTCTAAAATACTTATGTGTATTATATTAGATTATATATTAGTTTATAAATTAAGAAAATTAGGTTGAAGCAACATGATAAATATTTATATTTTTAAAGCAATTTATTTAATTTCTTCAATATCCTTAAATTAGTTAGCTAGATTTTATATTAGAGATAAAGGGACAGAGGTAGTACATATTATTTATTCAAGTGCGTAAATATGGGTTATTTTGATTTCGCAGCAATAGAAATAGTTTACCTTTACAAAGATTACATGAAAGAGATGGCTCTCATGCGTAGTGAGGGTGGGTTAACCCCACTCCATATCTTAGCTATGACCCATTCGGCTTTCAAAAGTACTGATCTCCCTTGTCAATCTTTCGACGTTAAACATCTTTATCACTATAAGTACTTTGTGTTTCTGTGATTTCATGCTTTCATTGATGACAAGTTTCTGTTTTTTTTTTTTTTTCAATTTTAAGCTCCCCGTAACCTTTTTCACAATACATCTTTCCATGTATATGTAGAATCCTTTCCTTACAGATATTTTTCAACAAGGTGGGACTAGAACATAGTTCACCCATTTTGCAATCTTGCTGGTCCATTGCTAAACCAAGTACCCTTGATTAAGATTTCTCTTATATGCTCCATTTCAATTAACAAAAAAATGATATAATTGTGTTTTATGTTAGAATTAATGAGTGTGACTTGTTTGTTTGGAATTTGAAAGTGTTTTTTAGAGTTAAGGAGATGAGCAGGCCACGTAGTGGGAAGAAATCGAGCAACTTGAATGCAAATCACGCGTCCACGCCCTCATGAATGCATTGTTAAATTATGCTTAAAGTAAGTATGATTTTTTTCGGTAAAGTGTATTCAGCACCCCAATTTTATTTTGACAAGTCATTATTTAAAATGCCACATGAAACACCCCTCTGTGTGAACTGAAGACTAGATCCTGATTTAGGGTTTGTGAGAAGAAAATCCATGTGCGGTTTGCAAGATCACCATGTTTGAAGACTAGACTATTTTCTTGCATAAGAATCTTACTTGACAAATATGCTGATCTGGTTTACTCATACATATTTATAAACTAATAAATCTGTGACTCATTTTTGCAGATCTTGCTTATGATGAAGGAGCCTCATGTTTGTCAATAACTGTGAATCAAATATATATACACACAAACAAACACATACGTAAGAAAATAAAAAACCTGTAAATCTCGTGTTTTTAAATTTTTAACAAAAATTAATCTCATTAAAGTCTTCTCTCACATTTGTCCCGTTGACAAACTATTACCACTTTACCAGTCTTACAGCACACAATATAGTCATCTCTTTCATTAGTTTAATTTAAGGAATTTAGCATTTGCAAACTAAATATATATGTAAGAAGTATTGTGTTTTGTCACACCCCTTTTGTATAATTCAACCCAATCTAGACCTCTTAATTATTATACGCAACTATTCTAAGCTTATAAATTATGTTTTTATAAAACAGTCTTTTTCCTAATTTTTTTTAAATTGGTTTTTTTGAAAAATTGTAAAATTTTTTAAATAACTTTTATATAACGTTATTTTTCTAATTAAATTCGAAGTGTCAGGTTTGATCGTGTGTCATTACTCTTTATTCGCAGTTTGAAAATAATTTTTCGTTCAAAAATCAATCTCTACGTTTACACGTAATAACTCATTACTTGTATCATATGGGGAGATATTCCCCCCAAATCTACCTTCTATCTCATAAACATAATTTATACAATCATATTCATACTCATCTAAGTCAACCATGTTTATATCAAAATAAAACCTCAAACTTCTAATTAAGCCAAATTATATGTAAAGGGTTTGTTCATCTCTATTTTATATTTCTCTTGTTACCAATTCCTTACCTTTTGAGCTACTTGCCTCTGCTGTATTTTGTTGAAAGAGAGGGTGAGATACGAAAATCCCCGTAGAAACCATAGTTTATCATATAGTTATATATAAAATTCACAATTATGAAAAAATGAGCCACATGTTAATACGATGTATATCGCAATAGTACACATCAAGAGGTCCCGCCTCAACAGCTTTGAAAACATATATAGGACAATAATTTACGACATGAAGTTTCACCTCAACATCATAAGGCAATAATTTACGGCAACATATTTACACATCACATGCATTACAAAAAAAGGCTGCATTAGTAGCGGTTATTTTATGTATTTGTAGCGTTTATAACCGCTACAAATACATGTTATAGCAGTTAGACAAATCGCTGCAAAACACACCGTGGCAAACGATTTAGTAGCGGTTAAAAAGAACCGCTATGCATTCTCAAGATAACGGAAGGAGGTACGAACATTTTGTAGCGGCCCATAACGGCTACTAATCTAGCCAAAAGCGACAGTGGAAAGTGACTTTTGCAGCGGTTATAAAACCGCTACTAATTAAAAATGTAATTCCCGCCCAAAAAAATATGAAATTCCCCCCCCCCCCAAAATTTGCAGTGGTTACATAACTGCTACTAAATGAAATGGTAATTCCTGCTCTTTTTTTGAATATGACAAAAAATTCCCTCCAAAATTTATTTGCTGCGGTTTCTACAACTGCTACTAATTTAAAAAGTTATTCGTGCCTTTTTTTGTAGCAGTTGAGAAACCGCTACTAAAAGTAATGTAATGGAAAAAATAAGAAAAGGGGACTAATTAAAAATTTATTAACAGTTGCAGCGGTTCTAGAACCGCTACTAACTGTTAATAATTTTTTTTAAAAAACATGATAATTAAAAAAGGATTTGTAGTTAATAAAAACATTAAGCTAAAGAAATTTTAAAAAATAACAAATTTTTAAATATTATTTATATTATATTGAATAAAGAAACTTATAAAATAAAATTAAAAAAAAAGTAAAGACAAATTAAAAAGATTAACGAAATTAAAAATTAAGAAAAAATAAAACAATAAATTAATAAGAATAATACAAAAATAAGAATTAATTTAAAAAACCGAAAAAGAAAAAAAGTATAGAAGATTAAAACAAAATATTTAAAATTAATTAAACAAATTAACATTAGATATAAACTAACAAGAAAATAAACCAAGCAATAAATTAAACTTGGAGAACACAAACAGCAACAGAACAGCAATGTCACTCCAGCATAACAAATGCAGAAGTGAAAAACGTAGTGGGAGGGGAGACGTATTTATAGGCTCTTCTTCGTGAGTTAGCAGCAGTTTAGGTCACAGAAATTTGCAGCGGTTTGACTTTAACAGCGGTTTAGGTAACGAAAATTTGTAGCAGTTTTTTTTAACAACGGTTTAGGTCGCACAATTTTGTAGTGGTTTGAGGTTGCAGCGGTTATAGCTACAGTGTTTTAAGTGTTGGTTTTACATATTTGCAGCTGTTAAAATGACTGCAAATACGTTCAACATTAAAAAAAATTACACACATGATTTATTTATTCATCTTCATCAGCTCTAACAAGGGATAAAGCTTCATCTCCTTTGGGTAAGAAGTTTTGAAAATTAGTATGCTGGAATGGCCCCGCCTCATGTGTCAATTATTCATCATTATCACCCATGTCATAAATATCTCTGGGCTTAAGATGAACAACCATACTCCAATCTATATGTTTTTGATCTTCGACATAATAAACTTGATGTGCCTCTGATGCTAGAATATATGGTTCATCGTCTGGAGAGTCACCTGTGTGAATGAGCCTTGAGAAATTCACAAATGTGATGTCCAACTCATCTGTGGTTATTCCATGAGCAGTTGTCATATTTGCCATGAGCACTTGGAAAGCGTGACGATGAATTGACTCTAGTAATTCAATTCGATGATGTCAACTAGCTTTCTATAGTAGGGGACACCTCCAAAACGCATGTCACCATCAATGGAGCTTGCGTAACTTCTTGTACCGAATGTCCCGAAAACCCTGGAATTTTGGATGAGAGAACCTTGATTGCATGAAACTGTACAGAACTTAAAGCCATTGGCGTTGTATACAGTAAACCGTCTCGCATAGTGTAGCGGGCCAATGGAAAGAGTTATTAAAATCTCAATTAAATAAAGTTCAATAATAAGACAAAATTTTAAATAAATAAACAAAATTTGTATCAAAAATAAAAAAAGAATACAAAAATCAACTCTCCGCTAGGGAGATGGGGATACTCGGGCTGGAGAGGTGGGGGTGGGGGGCCATGGCCAGCATCGGAGGTAGCTCAAGTGGAGTAGAACCAAAGAAGGCAGCCTGGAATGCATCTGTAGCATGACATTCACAACCTGCCTCCACATCTGCATCTGATGTTGCATCTGCTTCTGCTACTGCTGCAACTGGGCCTGCACATTTGTATCCATCTCTGATGGTGCGCTTTGCCACCAAGGCCCAAATGTAGTTGCCTGGGACGCAGCAGTGGAGGAGGAAGCCTCAGCCTCATATCCTCGACCCCCATAGACACTACTAGAAAATCACAAGCTAGTGAGGAAAATTATCGACGACTTTAAAATTCCTCTCTAAATAGCTCAATTAGCGAGGAATATTAAATTCCTCTCTAATATCTAAATTAGCGAGGAAAATTAGCGACGACTTGAATATTCCTCTCTAAAATTCCCAATTAGCAAGGAATTTAGCGAGGAAAATTAAATTCCTCTCTAATTTTTCAAATTAACGAGGAAAATTAGCGATGACTTTGAAATTCCTCTCTAAATAGCCCAATGTTATTAGGGTGTGTAAAACCAAAGAAAAAATATATCATATAATTATAATTTTTTTATTCTTTTTCAGAGTTTTAATTGGGGAAAAACAAAAGTAAATTGATGTTAGGATGTGCTCCACGTTTCACATTAAGTTGAAGCATTTTAATTAATTTATATTTAAAAAATTTTTGGCCTAGAATATCATATTTTAGCGCACAAATTTTGGCTTGGAATAATTTTAGCGCACAAATTTTTTTTTTTTTGGAATGGAAGATGGAGGCACCGAGTAGAGGTGGTAAAACGGGTTAGGCCCACGGGCCCAACCCGCCACTTTGTGGCGGGTTGGGCTGGCTAAAAGCCAGCCCGCTAGGGGGCGGGTTGTGTCAACCCGCCTCGCCTAGCCCGCGGGTTGGCGGGCCAGCCCGCCTAACCCGCCCTTTTTATTTTTTAAAAAAAATTATTTTATATGTATTTTTTTATTTTTTTCAATCCCAATATTTTTTATAAAGGAAAAAGTAATATTAAATGATATTTTTAAGAAATTATTAAACACTTATTGATAGGATTGGAAAGAGAAACATGAAATTATGCAATCTTATAGAAAAAAATTGGATAAAAATTAAAAAAATATTAATTTTATAAATTTAAAAATAAAAAAATATTTTGACGGGTTGGCCTTGGCGGGCTCGGGTTGGGAATCTAGAGCCCGCCAACAGAAACTAACCCGACGGGCTGGCCCGCTTTACCGGTACTATTCAGAACGGCTTAAATGCTATAGGCAGTGTTTAAATGTCAGAAAAATAAGTCTCTTCTATTTAGCTTTTTTCATATCAAAATAAAAATAATTTTTTTTTTATGAATCTGAGTTAACTTTTGTATTTAATATCGAAATCTTTTTGATAAATATGAATTAACTTTTACTACCTCCAATTTGTTTCAAATCCAGGTATTCGTCGCCATTAACGATCACTACCTCCAATTCATCGCCTGCCCCGTGGAAGTGCCCACAAATCCAGGGTATTCATCGACATTCTGGGCACTTCCATAGGCAGGCGGACCTTCAAGTTACCCGACCCGCTCTATTACATTGGTTGAGATCCATCGGTTCTCAAAGTCCGTATAATTTCGGAGTATTATGCTTTGCATGAGAGGAGTGTGTGTATGAGAGAGAGAGTGATTATGAGAACTGACTCTCTGAGAAGATACATTGTGCTTTTATCTCTTTTAAAATAAAATGAATTCCAAGTTGATCTGTTAGAAAAAAAACTAGTATCAAATCTTAAGGAATTAATATAATCATCCGATTGTTAAAATAAATTTTTTCAGAGGTATAAAAGAAGTTAAATATATTATTAAAAGTATTTATATTCTTAATTACTTTAAATATATGTGTTTTTATAAAAAATATTTATATTCAGTATTTTTCTCTAAATTAATTTAACTGACTTGTAAATTGATATATAATTTAATAATACATTTAAATAAACATTTAAGTAATATTTTTAACTTATTTAATATTCTTAAAAAAGTCATATGGCTAATATATTAAGAAATATTTGTAATGCTATTTATAAGCCCATTGGACCGCTCAATGCTGTTGACCAATGTCATCACAGCCCATTGTGACTTAAACCCGAGCCAGCTTACTAGTTTTTTTTTCAAAAAAAGGTTTTAAATTTTATTTTTGATTTGAAAACAATGTGATTATTCATATTAAACAATTCAAGTCCTAAATGTTATGATTTGATTACATTTAATTCTATATTATATTGTCCTTTATAACAAATATTATTGTCTATTGATCCTTCTTTTTTTACTTCCTACAAAATTTAACTTCAATATTTTTAATTTTAGAGATGGGAATTTAGGTTTAGCCATGTGGGCCCAGTTTGCCATGAGGTGCAGGCTCGGGTTGGTGTTTTGTCGACCCTTAAGATGCGGGTTGCACAAACCCATCTCAAATAGTCCATGAGGTGTTTGTTAAAACTTTTTTCTTCTTTTTTCCCACGTTGCATATAAGTCGAGACAAAACATCTCTTACATACTTACATCGACTTACATAAAAGTATTTTTTAACATATTCCTAAACGGGAACCATATGCTATGGCAAGAGGCAATTTTGAAAAAAGTTACTTCTAATTCAATAAATAATAAAAGAAGTATGGCAATCCTTTTATAGAACAAGAGAGTTTGAGAGTAGAAGATAATAGTATAAGACATTGAGAGAGAGGGGAGAGAAAATGTGTATTCTTCTTCACCATTTTCATGTACAAATGCTAGTATATTGACTCTATTTATAGGGCTCAAAGCATTAATAGAAACTTAAGAAATTATAATAATATTAAGCAACTTAATTGTATAATTGGGGGTTGTATGGAACACATATTTAAGACCCATTAATTAGAAGGTTAAATAACAAAATACCATAAAGTGAATAGTCATAAGAATATCCACACCACACATCATATTTTATAACACATCTAAATTTATTACAGAGCCTCGTATTTTCTGGTCACGTAGAAGAAAGATACTAAAATTTCAAAATTTTGATAAAATATAATTAATATAAAAAATTGCATGTTAAAATTTAATTTATAAATTGGATAATGATAAATTAACTTTTAGGGAAAATTAAATAAATGACCAACAAAAAATAATATTTATTATAAAGTACTATTAAAATGTTAATTACTTAAAAGGACCAAACTTTAAAAAAGAAATTTAAAATTACTAATTTACCTATAACTGAACATTTTACATTATATACTACATTTAAAGTTAAAAATAACAAAAATTAAAATTAAAATCATCTATAAATCAAATGTGACATAATCATATCTTTTTTTTATGTTAATTTTTGCTTCTTACCAAATTTTGTATTAATATGATCAATGTGTCATTTAATCAATCAATATAATATTTGTTCGATTTATTTTATCAACGTTAATATGAATTAAACTTTTTTATAAAAATAAATTCATTTTGTACCATTTCATAGTATGATAGAGTATCTATATATTTTCTTAACATTATATGCTTTTTCTAACTCATATAAATTGCTTCTAAATTAAAAATAAATCATATAAAATTTCTTTGCATTATTTTAAGCTGTGTAAATTTTAATTTTACTTTCTAGCTCTATACAAATTTTCTTATATTTATATAATAAATCCATAAATTATAAAAATATTAAGTTCTATTAAAGTTATAAAATTTTTATTTTTAATTAAAGTTTGTATTAATTTTTTAGAAATATATAATTTTGAAAAAAATGAAAAAAGTGTACTTTTTTATTAAAAATTGAAAAATTATGTTTAATTTAGTAAAATAAAAGTTTGTATTAGTTTTAAAAATATAACGTGAGAAATAATGTAGGAATGAAAATATAAATTGTTGCTATGGACATTTTAGTATTTTTATTTTGTATTCTTCTAAAGAATTACAACTAACCATTTACAGTAAATATTATTTTTCAGATCCTTTAGTGTAATTTTTCCAATTTTTTTATATACATTATGTCAGATTTTTCAACTACATGCGATTATATGGTGTCCGTTTGGGAAAGTGGTTGAGAAGTAATTTGCACAGTTTACAAGATAAGTATGTGAAGAAGATTATATCGATCTGCAGAAAAATACTGTTGAACGTGCATTTGGAGAGTCCAAACGCTCACCCAAACACATCCATATTCTATTTTTTAAAAGGATTATCAGTTAATTATAAATATCATGAAAATAACACATGTAGACATGTAATTGAAGAAGTTGACAGATGTAATATGGTGCTAAATAAATATGTAATTGCAGTTTAGGTTTAATTTATATATCTTATATATTTATTTAAAATTATTTCTAATTCATTA
Source organism: Vachellia pachyceras (assembly GCA_025593235.1). Lineage (NCBI taxonomy): Eukaryota > Viridiplantae > Streptophyta > Magnoliopsida > Fabales > Fabaceae > Vachellia > Vachellia pachyceras. The sequence goes on from JANTPZ010091358.1 coordinate 35,210, forward strand.
TAATTAAATGATCTCCAAAATTGCATTTAATTCTTTTTCTAAGAGAAAATGTTAAAACACATGTTATCCTTCCAAAGAAGTTTCATTTGAAACATTGTCGGGTAATAAATATAAACTTCCCATGTCAATAAAATTTTAGCTTTAATTTATTATATTGTGAAAAATTTACTTCTCAATGTGACATAAGTCGTACAACTCTATTGGTGTGATTTTTTTTTTTGTGAAGTATAGGATATTCACCACTAATAACAGTGACTAATCATCTCGCACGGTAAACCTCTTAAAGAGGCTTTAATTCTAACTATGAGACCCTTTTCATATATAACATCAATGATTAAACCCTCACTAGATGCTTAAAAAATCTAACTAGACATGATTTTTTTTTTTGTAAGTTAGTCTAAATAACATAGAATGCTCTCATTTCTACTGACCACGATATTAAAAGCCAAACCGATCTATGAGCCAATCCAGGTAATGGATCAAGGATTAATGGTTGAACTTGTGAGTCAAATCGGTCATATCAAAATTATATAATTTAATAAAAAACTAATATTTGCTTATGAACAAATTAATATCATAACATTTAAATAAAGATGATGCTAAATACGTAATGCTTTGATGCATATATGTTACACATAAAACGTTTAATTATATAGATAATAAAATATAACATCAAAAATATATGTTTATTTTTATAATAATAAAAGATGCAAGGTAAAAAAATTGATGAAACATATTTGTTTCAGATTATCCGGGATCGGTCGGTTTGTCGTGAGTCGAGAATTTTTGTTCGAATTAGGGAGGTCAGGTCATGTAAACCGACCCGTCCGTTTTTATTACACTGCTACTGATATTCTTTTTTTTTTTTGTTTTTTTAACAATGGGGCCCATTACTAGGACACTCTTGGACTGGAGTGTGTGGTCCCATTCGGCCCGTCAATTATTCTCTGATTGATTTTGTTTTCTTTTTCAGACAATATATTAATTACTTGTAATTAAATTAATTAACATTTGGACAAAATAATTAGTACCATAGCATCATGCATCTGCGATCGTGCCATGCACTTTTCTGTGTACTTTTTTAGCTTAACGTATAAATTTGTTGGGAAAAGTTTTCCTAAGGTTGAAAGTGTCTTTTTATAAGTAAATCTTTTTTTTTGCCAACTTTTATAAGTAAATCAATAATAAGGTTACTTCAAAAAGTGTTGAAATAAAATAATTATTTCACAGAATTTATTTATTTTAAATTATTTACAAAATTTTAGGTAAGTATGTAAAAAAAAATTTATATTAATTTACTAAACAATTTTTTATGTGATTCTAGTTACTGTGTGTATTTGGGAAATTTTTTTACCATGGAAATCAAAATAAAAAAACATTTTGAAAGTGTATTTTTATAAGGTATTATTTCATTAACCTTGAACTCACGCAGAGTAGAGGCTCAAGGGCAATTCGGTCATTCTGGAGCAATTCCTATTTCCTCGTACCCATCCTCTATGTATGATATGGATGTTGGATGTGATTTTGAAAATAGCTTTTACAGATTTTGAGGTGAAACCTAAGTTTTGGAGAATAGATTTTGAAAAATAGCTTTTAAAGATTTTGAGGTAAAACCTAAGTTTTGGAGAATAGATTTTGGAAAATAGCTTTTACAGATTCCGAGACAAAACCTAGATTTTGAAATATGATTTATGTTTGGGAAGTTATTAACTTTTACGGATTTCAAGGCAAAAAAGTGGGTAGGAAAGAGGAAGTTAAGAAAGAGAAAGAGAGAAAAAGTAGCAAAGAAGAAGGAGGAAAAAGTAGAAAATAGAAAACCTAAGTTTTAAACTGAGGTTTTGTAACCAAAATAGCTTTTGGGAATTTTTTTTTGTTTGGACAAAACCTCGGTTTTGAGGTAAAACCTAGATTTTGAAACCAAACCTAGGTTTTAAAAGTGGTTGCCAAACTAGCCCTTATGTTTGGAAAGTTATTAGCTTTTACGGATTCCGAGGCAAAAAAATTGGTAGGAAAGAGGAAAGAGAAAGAAAGAAAAAGTAAGAAAGAGAAAACCTAGTTTTCAAAACTTAGGTTTCTAACTGAGATTTTGTAATTAAAATAGTTTTTGAGAAAAAAATTTACTTAAAAAAACCTTAATTTTGAGATAAAATCTAGATTTTAAAATTAAATCTAGATTTTAGAGTTGGTTTTTAAACAAACCCTTGATCGCGTCCATCTGGCACGTATTCTGTGGCTGTGAGCAGATTCAGCCTCATCATCATTGTACTATATTGTGCTTTATGCACTGTTGAGTCACACTCTTTTTAAACTTTTTGAGATAACAAATTTATTAATAAAGTAACCAAAGATTTATCCACGTGATCCATGTGGGGTCATTTTTAAATTTGAAAAAACCAAACAAAAACAAAAAAACGAGCTGTCCGTTGATTTGGATGGTGCGAGGAGAAAGTAACGAAGATACGACATTTAACGATTTTGACATTTTCCCACACATTTTAAGCAAGATAATGGGCCTGTTTGGATTAGTGATGAAAGAAGTGGCTTTTTTGTAGAAGTGATTTTTAAAAAGGATTTTTGAAAAGAAGTTAAAAAGGTAACGTGATTTATGTTTGGATTAGCGGTGGAGAAGTGACTTTTTTGAAAAAGGTGAAATTGTTTGGATTAGCGGTGAAGAAGTGATTTTTGTTGCCAAATTACATAAAAGGACATGATTTTCATTAAATATCGTACATTTATAACAATTAATTTATTTTTATTTGTAAGAATTTTGAGGAAAAATAATAGAAAATAATTATAAGAACACAACAATAATGAGTGAAATTAAACATTTTCATGAAATTCATGAAAACATTTCATCTCTGTTCGCTGCCAACGTAAGCTCTTTATCATCGTCTGCTGCCATAACACATAAATGTTTGATCACATAGTAGTCTTCAGATTTCGAACCTGAACCAAATTTCAGAGCTTCGAATCACAGAGTAGTCTTCACAAACCACATAATTAGATCATACAATTGTTCTACTAAGAAACAATTTTGAGAAATCAAGAAACAAACAAAATAGAACTTTCATTAATTAATAAGACACAATATATGTTATAATTAAGTAATTTATTTAAAATTTTTATTCTTTAACACGTATTTGTATATATTGTTTTATATAATGATACATATAAATATT
>JANTPZ010091359.1:0-26842 GCA_025593235.1 Vachellia pachyceras
CTCTAGCTTTCTTTTATTTCCCATTGAAATGTTTTTCTCCTTCGCTGCACCAGTCGCCATTCTATACAATCCTGTCTAGTGAAGCTCGACGGAGATCTCGATTTCGATAAGCAAGAAGTACTTTCTTGCACATTCTTTCTTCATGAATAGGGTTATAACCTTAAATAGATTAGGACTCGAGCAACTTCGACTGCGAACCAGATGTTGACTCAGTGAACCACTGCATTACTTCTTGATTTGGAGTTGCTTCCTGGTCAGATCTCAATTTGAAGCGCAGTTGGATAGGGATGCTCCATGCGACAAGATTGGCCAAATGAACCTGGCGCTCTGATACCATGTAAAATATTGATGGTCTCAATCAACCTGGAGAAATCTCTATTCATCCCTCGAAAGAATTACTGTACAGACACACGCTTATCCTCACGCTGGTGCATTCTCCTATCATATAAGGATCCCCCGCATATAAGGATAATGGACTACTAAGCCTAATGGGCCTTACATACACTGGCCCACAATTTATTTGATCTAATTTCTACAAGAAGAAGGAATGAGGTTGGGTGAAATGCTTACAAGTGGAGAGGAGAAACTTGAAGGAGACAACAATCAGGAGAAGGGATAGAAGAGAGAAGGTCGGGGGAGATGAAGTGAGGGAGGCCTTTTCGAGTCGATAAGAGAAGAGCAGGCGTCTCTATAGGATTAGGACAGCTTCCGAGCTCCAGTACTCCGGCACGCGCGCCGCCGCTCCAAGCCTTCACATTAAATTTCATCTCCCTCTCCCTCTCCCTCTCCCTCTCTCACTCACACAAACACACACACTTTGCTCCGCTGAGGCTGCTGTTTGGAACGGTGAAATGGGAGTTGGACCGTGAAGAACATGAGTGCGTTTAGAAAAATGGGGTAGATGTAAATATATGAAGAAGATTATCTCATTTTATGAAAAAACATTATTGAACGTGTATTTAAGCTCAATAACTTTGCCAAACGGAGCCTACGTTTGGTTGGGGCTAGAGAATCTCTATAGTATAATTCATTTAATGTGTCTTTAAAATATAAGATACCAAAAAGCCCGCTATTAGTCTTGGGTACCGCGTCCTCCACTACTAAAAGAAATATAAGTTGACATCATTTGAAACCATAAAAAGATAAATTTTTGTATTCCTAAATTAGGATGTTGTATCAAACAATGATTTCAAAATGTTAAGGTCCCGTTTGGTAGGATGGAACTTGAGAGTTAGAAGTGGAATTGATGGTGAAAGTAGGATTTTGGTTTGTTTGGTATCATGGAAGTGGATTCCATGGAACCAAAAAACACTGGAATTGGGTTCCAACCTCCCCCTTGGGAACCCAGTTCTAGTTTTATAGAACTGGGTCTTGGACCCTTTTGCCTTTCCCCCTGCCCCTCTTCGATTTGGGCGACGGCTTCAACGGAGGTGGGCGATGGATGTCGGCACGATGGAGGTGAGCGACGGAGGTGAGAGATCTGCGATGAAGACAATGAAGACGGAGGTGAGCGATGGAGATCTTCAATCTGCCACGGTGACGGAGGTGGGCGACAGAGATTAAGGTGAGCGACTAGGTCTTCCTTCGATCTGTTGTGCCATGATGACAGCGATCTGGCACGACGGAAACAGGAAGCGATCTGCGATGACAGTGATCTACGACGACGGTGGGCGACGGTGACAGGGATCGACGAAGTGGTAGGATGACTTTTTTTTTTGTGAGGGTATTTTAGTATTTTATATCATACTTCCATAGCCATACCAAACACACTTTAAAATCCACTTCTAGTTCCACTTCCAATTCCATCAAAATCAGTTTTGCGTACCAAACAGGGCATTAAGGAAAAATCAACATTGCCCATGAAGGATTTTTTCAAATGTGAGAAAGGGGTATGAACTGAAATTGGAAGGGGAAAGGTTGTCATCTCTATGACCATGCTCCTCCATTTCTCCAACCAATTCACTGTCACTTGCTTCCCCAATTGTGTAAATGTGCTTCAAACTCTCTCAATCTTGCCGGCATGGCACGACCAGTATAACAAATCAAATTCTAATATATCAATGTTGACAACTAAACTATGTATTAGGTATTGACAAATTCAATATAGGAATTGAATGAATCACTTTTTTATACGAATCAATCACTTTTTTCATTCAAATGAAAAATTTATCTTCAACTCATTTGAATAATATCTCAAGATAACAATCAATAGAGTTGGTAATATGGGTTTCACCCACGAGTTGAACCCTCCAACTCATAGCAGGTTGGGTTGTAAAAAATAGGCCCCATTTAGATGTGAGTCTTTTTCATCTGCACCCGCAGCAGGCTAACCTGTCAACCCACTTTTTTATTATTAAAAAACTAAAATTGATTTATAAAAAACATGTGAATAACTTCTAATCATAATGTAAATCTAATTAATATCGAATATTATTGATAATTTAATTTGTAATTTATATTTAGCTTGAATTCAATTTTATAAAGTATATTATGTATATTTAAGTTTTATTGTTTAACACTTGTTAACAGTTTTCACTCAAGAACAATGTTGTCCTAATAGTTTTTTCACAGTTATCTTGGAAGTGTTAAAATGAAGCAATTTTCCCTTTTTAGTGTTAAAAATGTTAGGAGTCAACATCACCTTTTTAATAGTTAACATTTTTTTTAATATATTAAGACAACATTGTTACATTTTGAAAATTTTTGGGCAACATTGTTCGTGAGAGAAAAATTATAGCAAATTTGCACCATAATTTTTTTAAAAAATGAATAGATCAAGAACATTCAAGTAATTGTGCTAAAATCATGGCAAATCATATGAAAAAAAAAACAAACAGAAATCCTTCCAACCGGCTTGAACCCGACAGTTATAACAGAGGAGTTGTTGATAATGGGCTTGTTTGGCAACTCCCCACTTATACCCATAAGTACGTTCAACAGTGTTTTTCCGCAAAACGAGACAATCTCCTTCACATATTTGCCTCGGCTTGTGTGAATAAGCCCATAAGTACTTCTCCACCACTTTACCAAACGGACACATTAAAGTTACAATTTTAAATGTATCAACAACAAAAAATCAAATTTTATTGGGCTGGTTCTCAATGACCCGTCTAAAAAAACAAGAGAGCCTCTTATCTTACTTTTACTCCAATCATGGAGGCAACTCAGAGAAGACTCTCCGGACAGAAGAAAAACTATCTCAACCTTGCAAGGTGTACAACACTAGTGAAAGCAGTGTTGTCATCACTGCCTATTTATTACATGCAGAAGCTTTCTGTGGGGAGAGACGGGTGCAAATCGCAAGCTACACCTACTGTCATGGAATCAAGCAGTACAGGAAAATAATGCAGGTGGGTTAGATATTAAGGACATGCGGAAGCAAAAACGAGCTTTCATCGTTTGCGGCCTTATACATAAACAGAATGCCTTATGGGTGCAAGTGCTCAGAGCTAAGTGTCATTGCGGTACGAATAAGATGCCCATTGTTCAGAAGAAACAAAGTTCTTCTCTCAATTGGAGAGGCATATGTGAAGTGTGGGAGAAGTTCAAGGAAGGAGTGGGAATGAAAGATTGGTAATGTCAAAACTCTTCTTTTTGGTTCGAGAATTGGTCAAATGTGAATAGGCCTCTTATTCTTATACCGGGTTATGAACACTACATTGGTAGAACTGAATCCGTAGCTGATTTTGTTATGTCAAATAGAGATTGGAACATTGGGAAGATGGAGTACTGGTTCCTGAAACACATTCTTGACCTGATTACTTGTACACACCCCAGAAAGAGGAGAGAGGAGATGATAAAATATACTGAAAACCATCGATTGATAGTTGTTTTTCTGTTAAATCGGCATATTTTTTCTTTGTGCAGGTACACAGCATTCAGAGCATAGCATTTGGAAACTCATTTGGAGGTGGCAAGGACTAGTAAGATTAAGTCTTTCTTATGGTTGGCTGTGTACGGACGAGTTCATGCAGTTGACTTGAGAGTGAGAAGAGGATTGGATACAACGATGCATTGCTCATATGGGTGTGACCGAGTGGAGATTTAATGCATCTTTTACGGGACTGCCCACAGGCCACTAATTGTTGGAAAACTGTGGTTCATCGTAGCAAATGGGGACCTTCTTCTCCCTCCAAGGAACTAATTTGATCCGATAGAACTTGACTGGTAATATAGGATGTCCTAGAGTAAGTAAGATCTCTTAACCTTATTTGGATATATATGCTCGGATATTTGGGTCTCTAGGTGCGGTAAGTTATACGGTGAGACGACCAATCACATAGGAGTGTTTGCTGACTCATGCTTTTTTCAAGGCATGTCTTGATCAAGACCTAGTCAGGAAATGTTCCCTATATAGAAGACACGCCAGACTGAAATCAACTGAACAACAGGTTACATATGGTGTTAGTTTGGCAATAAATGGGTCAGTCCTAGTAGATGGAAGAAATGGCTATGGGGATATATTATGGATCAAGAAGGGAATTGGGTGCACGGTTTCGGTTGTAAACTAATGAATGTTCCTCCTGTAATTGTTAAAATTTTAGGGATCATTTAAGATTTGAACTTGTGTTGGTCTAAAGATGTTAGAAAAGTCAATGTTATGACAGATTGTGTAGAGGTTATCAACTATGCCTTAAGGAATGTGACCTAATTGACCCCTTTAAGAATGTGGTGGATGATCTCAGAATGATTCTACATGGGGATCCGTAGATGGTGGTTAATCATGTTCATAGAGAGGCAATATTGAATGCTGACCATTTGACAAAATTTTCTTACAAATTAGATGGTAATTTTTGTTTGTTTGAGCACTGTCCATCCTTTAATGTTGATGTAGTGACATATGGGAGTCATAGATTCAGTTGATGTAATTTCCCCATGTTAAGTAACGGATTCAGGTACCATTAAAAAAAAAAACGGAAAGGCGAGGGAAGGGCAGGGGAGAGAAATGAAAAATGAAAAGGTTCCTTTGACATAAAAGAAAAATCTTTGGATGCTCTTAACAATTAATTTTTTAATGCTAAAATTGTGGTTTTTTTAAAAAATCCATCCAAATACCCATATTTTGATTAAAAAGTATGAAATTTTTGGTTCTATCGATGAAACACCTGTAACCCCATCAACCATATTTCATTGCAGGAGACCTCCACCATTCTACTCAGCAAAACCCTTTACTTGTCATTACTAGGAAATATGAGCAAATTACAAGGAACAATGGAAAATGGCATATTCTACAGATGCCAAGTCATAACAATTGTAAATCTAAAATCATTCGTATAAAAAAAATCCTCCAGAGCTCCCAGCATCAGTGCAAGTGTTCATAATTTGTTTGATAAATGAATAGGCATGCTCCTGCTACAGAAGACCAACATAAATCCATGTGCTGTTAATGATCGTTTCAGAAGAAATGCACAGTCAAGTAATCTAACACAAATCCCTCCTTAATTTTCAGTAAGATGAAACGTACAACATCCAAGTAAAATGCTAACTTACACACAGCTAATCATCTCCGCCCCCATGCTTTTTCTTAATTTTTTTTCTCAGTTGGCTGCCCGGATTTATCATATTCTCTCCCTTCCACATCTTCGTTCTTCCTGATTTTATGCACCTTTACCTCATCAGTGTTTATTTTATCCTCGCTACCTGCCATGCGTCTCTTTTTCTTTTTATTCAGTGATTCCTTTAGATCAACTGAGTCTCCATTTCTGTTCTCGAGTATCTAGCTCTCTTCGGTCATCTTTTCTACTTGCAATCTCATCTTCTGGTTTGATAACCTCACCCTCTTTGTCAGAGAAGTTATTCACGGTATCCTTGCCTTTCTTTTTCTTCTCCTTTTTATGTTTCTTACCCTCCTCCAATCCCTTTTTGTTGTCACCACCCGCATTTCTCTTATTTGACCCCTCTTCAAGTTTAACCTCATCAACCACATGCTCACTATACTCATCTTCATGTTTCTTTTTCTTCTTACACTCTTCCCTCTCAACGGGTTCATGACTAAAATCTAGACCACCATGAGCCGGTTTTCCTTCGTTTTCATTTGCTGCCTCAGTTAGTAGCTTGTGATTGGCTTCCACCTCTTCAACTTCAACTCCATGATCTCCTTGTTCCTGGAGCTTAACGCTGTGCTTCTTTTTCTTCTTCTTAAGCCACTCACTCCCACCCTCAGTTCCTGCATGATATTCAGTTGATTAATCATCAGGTTCTTGTTTGAATTTGACAATTGTACGAGATGACTCTTTTGCATCCTCGATGGGATTTTTACTGCCAAACTGATGCACAGACCAATGATTCATCTCCTCATTAATCTCAACACTTTGAATGTAATTTTTTTCAATTTTCTCTTTGCCATCCCGATTCTTTGATCTACTGCTTTTGTGTTTCCTATTAGAACGTGGTAATTTGAGCTCCTTGCGGAGCTGGTTCAGTTCACTGAATGAACTGGAGGCCCGATAGAGATACGCACTGATAGCACGTGAAGCACCCTTCTCAGCAGAGACAAACTTTGAGAGGATTTTTGTAGCTTTTGAAAGAGAGATTGGTTTCTCTGAAATGGGCTTTCCTGAAATTGTCTTCATCTGTAAGCCCTTCAGCCTTCACACATGTATATACCAAGAACAAAAGAGATTTAAACATATTTAGTTCCATGTCTTTTATTCTTAAAACTAGCAAACACAAATGTAAAATTAAGGAGATGCTCAATCAAAATTAATGACCACCGAAGCTTAAAAATGTTGATTAATCTGACTAACATGGAACTTGGTAAAATAAAAAGGTTCGGTAATTGAAAAATAAGATTATTCAGAATACATGAAGACGAAATATGCCACCAAGATACAAGGACCCAAAGAAGTGAGTAAGAAGGAACTCTAGATCCATCACTGTGACGATGAAAAATACAACACATTACTACTAAGCACTAAAACTTATTTACGACTATAACGCTACTTCCTTTCTATTCCCTCTGACAGAGATAGACCCATTGAAATCTCTTCACCAAGTTAATAAATTATTCAAATCAGTGCTCGGAAAAAAAAAGAAAAAAACGGCCGAATTTTGGTGTGGGTGAGATAGACGAAATGAGGGGAACATAACTTCCAGGAGTATCAATACATGGACCAAAATTGAAATTTCTTATGCTTCTGCTAACTAGGTTACAACCAGAGAAACCGTCACAATGTCATAAGAAACTGAAAAAAAATTAAGGCCAGAAGAGTGTCATATTTTGCTGTTCTGATAGCAGCAGTTGCTTATGACACTCTTTTCATTTATTTCTCCCATATTTTAGTGTTGGTAATAAATATACCAATTCCTTTTCCCCCTTTTTGAAGATACCACTGTGTTTGAATACACTGGTTTATGTTTACATGGTTTCATATATATATAGAGAGAGAGAGAGAGAGACACACACACACATTGGTGGATTTTCCAGCGAAGCTTCTATAATTCTACTTAATGGTCCGTAATATTCCAGCATCACATTCTCGAAATTTTCTATTCAATAATGCAAACAAGGGAGAAGCTCAATGATGTTAATTTGAGGAAGGAACTCAATGAAATCCATAAAAAGTTTGGTTAAGTAGAGCATGTGAGAGGAAAAAGTGGTTGTTTAAAGCATGGTATCTGAACAAATAATCATAATATGGTATCATAATTTGATCTGAGAGCCACCATCATTAACTATAAATTAAGTAATCAAGCAATGAAAACTATATTAATATTTTTATTATTATCTTGTTTTATATTAAATATATATGATATGTATTGTTATCGTTAATTTTATTGTTAGTTTCATTATATTTTTTTATTTTTTTATGATTGTACTAAATTATACAATGCTATCTTAGCTTATCACAGGGTGGAAAAGTTGTTATGATAGGGAAGCTAGTTATATTTTCCTCTACTAAAAGTTGATGCTATGAAGCTAGAATTTAAAAAAAGTTGATGAGTGAGTTTTTGTTGTCAGTAACATGTAGTCAACATCTTAAAAGTTTTTGAATCTCCATATGATACTAAATGGAAGTCATTTTATGGGTCATGTCTAAACTGTGTTTGGTAAATCCGTTTTGCCAACGGATGGTTTACTGAGATAAAATTTATCTCACATAAATTACCTCAAAATCTGTGTCCGTTTTCTTAACGGGCTATCCAAATACACCCTATATTTAACATCTTAGAGGGCGATTTGAGGCATCTGAGCACCCTGAATTTTTTTGTCTCAAAAACGCTCGAAAAGTATTAATTCATGTCAATTTCGTATCGATTTAAAGGATCTCTAACGATTTCAATAGGCAGAAATAGCCTTTTTTTTTTAAATAGACAGAACAAGGAAAAACAATTTTTTTTTCAGCATGTGGAATGCAAAGTTCCAATGCAAGTGCACATCGGATGCAGTGTAAATAAGCCCTTTTTTATTATGATACAGAATTATTTATATATTTATTTTCTTTTATAGTGCAAAATCATTTAAAATCTTGTAGTGAGTGTAACCAAACAAACACTAAATGATTAATATATTTTTCTGGCCTAACACTGCAGTGCCAGCATTAGTGTATTTTCTGCTAACTGATTGCCAATGAGAGACACGGCTATTCATACATCACATTATCTTATTATCTAACACCAACAAAACAAAAATTTACTGCGACTTCCATTAATACCGAGTTCGGATTTTTACCGACAGACTTATTTGAAGAGATTAAAAAAAGTAAATGAATTATTTAACTATACAAGAAAATAAATACATAAATAATTTTGATAGTTAGGTCAGCTTTAATTACCTTGACACTCACATAACTTCCATGTAATTTTAGATTAGAAAATAGATAAGCAAAGAGGTATTTTTTTTGGTCGACTTGAAATCGTTTGTTAATTTTAGATTTTGGATCCGATATTGGATATGATTATTTACCTAACTGAATAAATAAAATATAAATTAAATAAGAGATTTAAGTTATATCTTCTATCTGAATGATCTAAATATCAATATTATATGATTTAATTAATTAAATTAGTTTGAGTTCAAATCATGTTTATGGATTGAATAAGGATTCAATCCATTATTTGATATGGTAAATATATAATAGAGACCAGAATGCATTTAAATTTAAATTATATAATATATATTTATCTTATTAACTGAGATAATGGAGAGACAATATAAATTAACTAACAGATAATATTTTGCATATCTTGAAATGATAGGATATGGATATTTTATCTTCTTTTAATATTGCCAGGCACATCTACTTAAAAGAGGTTCTTCCCATTTTTCTGAATCATCTCATGTACCAGTGAGCTTTTGGGTTATATCTCTTTCTCTCTTGTGTGTTGTATCTGTTCTGTCTCTACAGCCTGAATCGTAATCCAGTAAGTTAATTTCTCTCTCGAACTCTTTTAATTTTTTTTAACAGTTATTAATTTTTAAACATTAAATAAGAAATTTTTGTTAATCTTAGCCCCTCCTTGCAATTACCCTGTCACTCTTAAATATATATATATATATATTTAGTTATTAGTTTCCACGTTTTAAGTGTAAAGATAAAAGCGTGTGTATATAGCTCTTCTTAACCCTTGCTCTGATCATCCTCGTAGGTAGCAAAGCCGTGAAATTTCTTCATATATACCAAAGTGGATCGTCATGGAGCAGATAGTAACGAACAACTACGTAGCACCATATCTTCCCGAAGAAATAATCAGAAACATTCTTGTATGCCTTCCAGTAAAATCCCTAATGCGATTTCGATGCGTGTGCAGAGATTGGAAGAATCTCTTCAAAACCGAATCCTTCATTGCTGAACACCTCGATCATTCCACCATGAAACAAGGTTATCTCATTTCGGATTGCTCTATGGCTGGGTGTGATTTACGTTTGATCAATCCTGTTGATGATGATATGAAAGTCATTGAATTCCTTGAACAACCCTTCATTGATGTCCCAGTGAATACCGGCAGGTTCGTCTATTCCAGTAATGGCTTGCTCTGTGTCAGACTCTTTGACTCTGAATCCATTTTCTTATGGAACCCAGCTATCAGAGAGGTTCGACTGGTTCTCATAACTGATAATCGTTTCCAAGAAGAGTATTATAGAATAGGATTCGGGTTCAGTCCGATTTTTAATGATTACAAGATAGTCAGAATCACTTTCTCCAAGTATGATAATATGGTTCATCGAGTTGAAGTGTATTCATCAAGCAAAGGGTCTTGGAAAGAAGTTGATTCTGGGAAATTGAATGGCGTAAGTGAGATCACTGACCACAGTGTCACTTGTAATGGAGCTATTTTTTGGTTTTGTCTAATGAATCATGCGGAGGGTGAAAGTGATGATGGTGATGCTTGTTTTATAGTCTCATTCGACATAGCGAGGGAAGTGTTCATGTTGATTGAAATGCCTACTTCGGACCTTAGATCGGCACGTTACGATAAGCTTACTGTGTACGAGAACAAACTTGCTATACTTTCTGAAAGAGGGCATGGAAATTCTGATTCTTCTTTGATTGATTTGTGGGTGATGGAGGGATTGGGTTGGACTAAGTTATATACTATCACTGTTCCATTTCCCAAATCCTTACCACCCATGGTTATCTGGCATGATAAAGTTATCTGCGCAGTTATTAGTGACAATTCTGGAACTGATGATGAAGAGGAAGATGATTCTGTGGTTGATGATAACACCGAAATTATTTTAGTGAATCTTATGACTAATGAATTCAAGATGTCTGCTATGAGCAAATGTTGCTTTGATGATTGGGTTTTCAATTACGTGGAAAGTCTTGTACCTCTTGGTGATGATACTGTTTAATTAGCTTTCTTTTAAAGGTGGATTTGTTATTTTTATTTTTTTTTGTTGATGTGTGCATTATTTGAGACTTTTTTAGTGTTGGTAATAAATATACCAATTGTTTTCCCCCGTTTTGAAGATACCAATGGGTTTAAATGCACTGATTTGTTTGCAAGGTTTCACATCTATATTGATGGTTTATTTATTTTTTTAATTTCTAGGCAATTTCCTTACATAATTTGGTATAATTTACCATTATTATTTTTTTGGACAATTCATAAATCAATGCGATTCTCAAAAAAAAATTCAGCTCAAAATATTTTTCTATTTCTCTTAGCTAAAAATTTGACTGTTAATTAATTTTGTTTCAATGTAGGACATTTACCCAATGGTTACATCACGTAATTTTGGCTAAATATCATTTAGTTAAAAATAGGCTTTATCATTAAAAATATTGTTTTTGATGTATGTTCACATTTAACGCCTCCTTTAAATATATTCTCATTAGGAAATGATTTCCTTGGATATTCATTAGGAAGTGATTTCCTATTTTTCTTATATTTTTTAAAATTTTCCTGAATTTTCGAATCTTGAAATATATTCTTTTTTTGGATCAATTATAATATATTCTTTAAACCATTTTCTAACTAATTTCATGTACCATTGTTTAGTTTGATAATTTTTTACACTTAGGTACCTCTAACTTTTAATATTTTTAATTTAGCGTACGTACACTTTCCATCTTCTTTTCTGACTTGGGTTTTTTACCCTTTATATTTTGGTCTCTATTCCATTTCATTTTAATCTTTGGAACCATCCCAGTCTCTAAGAATATTTATGCTTTAACCTTATAAAAACTGTTGACTTTCAATTTAGTCCCTTTGAATTTTGAAACGATGCTATGCGTTCAGTGGCTAGTTATTTATACCCTATCCAATTTGGTTTGCTTTATTTATACGTATATTAAAGTGCAATTTTAATTTAATCAGTTAGCATAGTTTCCAAAAACAAATGATTAAATTAAAAATGATACTTTAAGAAAATTAACACCTATATTTTATAAATACATACCTAATTGGGGAACTATGTACATATCCTAAAAATAGAAAAATCACCCTTAGATATATATATATATATATATGAAAACCACGAAATTGAGGTGAAGTCTCGTTAAATTTAAGTTAGATTAATTGTAAATATAAAAATATCTTTTTACCTTTGTTTATTTGAATTAAAATCTGAGAAAAACATGTGAAAGAGAAGAAGGCAAAAATGTCATTTCATATTTGCAGTTAATCTAATTATGATCTTATAAGATTCAAAGTCAATTTTATCATTTTTAGAGACCTTATAGTGATTTTTATATTCCTCCCCTAACTAATTTAATTGATTTTCTTAAAATTATTAAGATATAATTTACGAATAGAAATAGTCAAAGAGGTCATAACCACCATGAAATTTAGCTAGAAGAAAATAAAAATAACTGACAAAACTCGATCATAGGCTTCTTCACATGGCCCCTTATATATATATATATATATATATATATATATATTAATTCCTGCCACTCTATCATCAGATTCTAATCTCTTTTTTTTTTGATACAGTCTATCATCAGATTCTTCTGTTCCAATAAACATACATTCTATACTATAATTCTTCGCTCTTTTCTAGGCCTTCATTTCCTTTTTTATATATAATTCAACCTTTTTCTCTTTGAATTCTATTATTTAATCCACTTTGAGATTCATGATTGCCTCTCGTAAAACTCCTTCAAAGCTCCAACTCAAGAACCTAAAAGATCTAACTACGTTTTATATTCAGCTAAACCAATTATATTATTTGGTATTCACCGCTTTTTCTAATTTTTTATACAAGGGAAATGTTAATAATACAATATAAATATAAAGGATCAAAACCACCCCATTGGCCTCGCCAATGAGCCATACCAATTGATCTAATGATCATTGCTTAGTTTTTTTTTCTGGATTTTATAGTCAGGTATATGAGAAATCAACTAATATGCTTTGGGGTTTGTGGTTGCCTTTCCCAATACAAATGTCTTCTCTAAAACTTGTTCTTAACACTTAAAAAAAAAATATTTAATGGGATTTTACATCGGTTAACTAATATGTTATTTAACCCTAATTTTTAACGTGTCTATAATAGTATTATTTAATATCATACATCAACCAAATCCCCCTTTAAATATTAATACAGTACATGTCACGTTATGGTATAAATATTAGTACCATATATAATATTGGAACATAATTTGGATTGTACATACACACACCAAACGAACTCTTCGTCGGTGAATATGCCAGCAACAATGATGCATTCTGGTTCTATAGCTAGTAAGTATTTCAAAAGGATAAATTATATTGAAAGACTTAAATTTTGAGGATAATATTATGTTGACATTTTTTTAATTATACAGAACAAACTAAATGCATAAAGTTTTGGGCCAACCACTTTTCATTAGCAAAAATGAATTTCATGTACTTCACTCGATCATAAATTATAATGAAGCAACAATAATAAATTAATTTGGAAAAATTATCTGGAGGTTCCAAGAACATAATTAACCACAAAATATTCTAAAAAATTTATAAAATTACCATAAGGTCTCAGGAGTAGCTGCTGAGGTTGTCATTAACAATCTTACTAGCCTTCATTAACAACCTCAGCAGCTACTCTTGGGACCTTATGGTAATTTTATGAATTTTTGGGACCATTTTGTAGTTAATTTTGTTGCTTGGGACCTCTTGGTAATTTTTTCAATTAATTTTATTGTTATTTATGAAAAATAAGAATGAAATTTATCCTTGTACACTCCATGTAATGCGTGGTGATTAAAATACATCTAATTTACTAGACATTTTGAAATTTGTTGAGAATAACACAATTATAAATAGCTTTACTTTACCTTAATACTCGTGCAATATGCACATGGCACCCTATTTAATCGAAATAACATGATGATTCTTGTGGGAAAAATAAGTATTAAAAAAATATGGTGAGCCCCATATGTGGGATCCACTTCACCATCTTTTGTCAATCTGTTTCATTTCATGATTTTTCTTTTACATGAGCAAGAGAGGGATGAGAAATTTAAATCTGATTGTGAGCCAGAGAAACCCTAGAGAGAGTGAGAAGTAAGAGGCGCTAGCACGTTGCGATTGTTGGAAACTGTTTTGTATGGATACCAGTAGAGGGAGGCGATCAAAGAAACATCGGCTCCTCATGATTGGAATCAAAAACGCAAAAGGTCGTGGAACCTGAAGAGATCCAAACGCAAGAAACGCTTTGGATTCAAACCGCAAAAGGTACGGCTCTATCTCTTTGATCTAAACGTCTTTGACAGATCCGTATTTGAGATTAGAAAATTTTAAATTCCGCCGCATGTACGTTCTAATCCCAACAGGTGTGACCTCACCACTGTAGATACAAAGTCACTACCAGAAAAATGTCATTTAACGACAGAAAAATCCATCGCTAAATAGTTATTTTCCATCAGAAAATTTTCATTTAACGACGGAAAATATTAGTGACGCTCGTTTTAGCAACAGATTTTCCATCGTTAAATAGCATTTTTCTGGTGGTGATGTATGGAGCATGTATTATGATATATGGAAGCCAAACAAGAAAGCAAGAAACAACTAATGAAGTCTCTTTGGAAAAAACAGAAACAAGCCATTGGCAGTTATGATGATGTTCCTGAGGCATCTGCTATTGTGGTTGAACCATTCAGCGGAGAGTGCCACAACTGGTTTGTCATCAGAATGATACTTATGGCCTCACTCCGAAGGGCCTCCTCGCTCTTTGCCATTCTAGAAACTGTTGAGAGTGATAAATGGCTTTTGTGTGAGAAGACACAGGTGGTGAACACTCCTAAACTGGATGCATTTGGCCTTGTTTGCAGCAATCTGAATCATCATCTCTGTTGCATTGTGCTGGTGGTGCCTTCTTTCTTCTTATCCTCCCACTGGCACGACACATCCAGCTTCACTATACTTTAGGTAGCGAGTATGAGAATGGCTAAAAGAAAAATTGGTGCTTTTGAAGCAACACTCTTCATCTTTCTGATATATGTCTGTTTTCTTCTTTCTGCATACATGAAACTGCCCGTTGTCTTTTAAATGCTCTTCATGCTCGAGCAAGAAAATATACTAGCCATTGTCAATTCAGGAGCTAGATCAGATCACAAGACTAACAAGACGTAGTGCAGAAACAGAGTTCCAAAGAACTAGCCATTGGAATTTAGGAAAAATATTAAGATAAAAGGGGGTATTAGAGTAATTGACTGAATATTTCCTCTCATATACTCGAATGGAGGGGCATGGGAGTTTCAGGTGATGTGCAACACTCCCATACACAACCTGAGTGTTATGTTAGTTTGCATTTAGATTTAAATTTACAATTAATTTATCCTGTTATCTTCTATATTGTTTATATCAAGGATAGGAGCAAACTACTTTTTTAATTTTAAAATTTTTTTAATGTTTCATTCTACATTGAATAACATATGATTTCAGAGCTCTAATTATTCTGAATTTTCTTCATCATGGACTGATCCAAGAGAAAATAACAAACTTGTTGACTTACCCAATGATTGAAAAAGAAGGGTTAAATACTAATTCATCCCGAAAGTTTTCACTCAATAGTATTATTATGTCCTAATAGTTTTTTGTTTACAGTTGTTTTGAAAGTATTAAAATGGAGCAATTTTCCCTTTTTGCTGTTAAAAATGTTAGCAGTCAACATCGCATCTTTAGCTCTGTTGTTTTACCCGTTTTGCCAACGGGTGCGCTTACTGAAACAAAATTCCTCTCACATAAACTATCTCGGAATCTATGTCCGTTTTTCCAACGAGCTATCCAAACGGACCCTTTAATAGTTAACATTATTTTTTAAAGGAGTAACACAACATTGTTACATTTTGAAAATTTATAGACAACATTGCTCCTGAATAAAATTATAGTAAATTTGCAGTGTAGTTTTTTTAAAAAATTAATAGATCAAGAACATTCAAGTAATTGTGTTAAAATCATGCAAATCATATGGGAAAAAACAAAGAAATCCTTCCAACCGGCTTGAACCAGACAGTTATAACAGAAGAGTTGTTGATAATATTGTCAACACTTTATTAGGAAGAAGTTGTTGATTTCCCAAAGCTAGTTGTTAATTCATTATATTAAAGTTACAATTTTAAATTTATCAACAAAAAAATTTCAAATTTGAGTGGGCTGGTTTTCAATGACCCGTATATCAAAAAAAACAGAGAGAGCCCCGTATCTTACTTTTACTCCAGCCATGGAGGCAACTCAAAGAAGACTCTCCAGATGGAAGAAAAACTATCTCAACCTTGCAGGGTGTACAACGCTAGTGAAAGCAGTGTTGTCATCACTGCCTATTTATTACATGCAGAAGCTTTCTTTTGGGAGAGACGGATGCAAATCGCAAGCTACACCTACTGTCATGGAATCAAGTAGTACAGGAAAAGAATGCAGGTGGGTTAGATATTAAGGACATGCGGAAGCAAAACCGAGCTTCCATCGTGAATCTATGTTGGGGCCTTATACGTAAACAGAATGCCTTATGGGTTCAAGTGCTCAGAGCTAAGTATCATTGTGGTACGAATAAGTTGCCCATTATTTAGACGAGAGGCATATGTGAAGTGTGGGAGAAATTCAAGGAAGGAGTGGGAATGAAGATTGGTAATGTCAAAACTTTTCTTTTTGGTTCGAGAATTGGTCAAATGTGAATAGGCCTCTTATTCTTATATCGCGTTATGAACACCACATTGGTAGAACTAAGTCCGTAGCTGATTTTGTTATGTCAAATAGAGATTGGAACATTAGGAAGATAGAGTACTGGTTCCTGAAACACATTCTTGACCTAATTACTTGTACACAACCCATAGAGAGGTGAGGATAAAATATACTGAAATCCGTTGTTTTTCTGTTAAATCGGCATATTTTTTTTTTCTTTGTGCAGGTACCTAGCAATCGGAGGATAGCATTTGGAAACTCATTTAGTCTTTCTTGTGGTTGGCTGTGCATGGACGAGTTCATACAGCTAACTTGAGAGTGAGAGAAGAGGATTGGATACAACGGCGCATTGCGCATATGTGTGTGATCAAGTGGAGATTTGATGCATCTTTTACGGGACTGCCCATAGTCCACTAATTGTTGGAAAACGGTGGTTCATCGTAGCAAATGGGGGACCTTTTCCCTCCAATGAACTAATTTGATTCGATGGAGATTGACTAGTAATATAGGATGTCCTAGAGTAAGTAAGATCTCTGAACACAACCTTATTTGGATATATATGCTTGGATATTTGGGTCTCTAGGTGCGGTAGGTTATACGGTGAGAAGTGGCTATGGGTCATCCTAACACAAAAGACATGCCGGACTGAAATTAATTGAACCACAGGTTACAGATTGTGTTTGGCAATAGATGGGTCATCCTAGCAGATGGAAGAAGTGGCTATGGGGGATATATTATGGATCAAAGAAGGGAATTGGGTGCATGATTCAATTGTAAACTAACGAATGTTCCTCGGATAATTGCTGAAATTTTAGGGATCATTCAAGTTTTGAACTTGTGTTGGTCTAAAGATGCTAGAAAAGTCAATGTTATGACGAATTGTGTTGTGTCTATCAACTATATCTTAAGGGAATATGATCTAACTCATCCCTGTAAGGATGCGATGGATGATCTCAGAAGTCAGAATGATTCTACACAGGGATTTGCATATGGTGGTTAATCATGTTCATAAAGAGGCAATATTGAATGCTGACCATTTGACCAAATTTTCTTACAAATTAGATGGTACTTTTTGTTTGTTTGAGCACTGTCCATCCTTTAATGTTGATGTAGTGACATATCGGAGTCATAGATTCAGTTGATGTAATTTCCCCATATCAAGTAACGGATTCAGGTGCCATTAAAAAAAACGGAAAGGCAAGGGAAGGGCAGGGAAGAGAAATGAAAAATGAAAAGGTTCCTTTGACATAAAAGAAAAATCTTTGGATGCTCTTAACAATTAATTTTTTAATGCTAAAATTGTGGTTTTTTTAAAAGATCCATCCAAATACCCATATTTTGATTAAAAAGTATGGAATTTTTGGTTCTATCGATGAAACACCTGTAACGCCATCAACCATATTTCATTGCAGAACACCTCCACCATTCTACTCAGCAAAACCCTTTACTTGTCATTGCTAGGAAATATGAGCAAATTACAAGGAACAATGGAACATGGCATCTTCTAAATATGCCAAGTCATAACAATTGTAAACCTAAAATCATTCGTAAAAAAAAACAAATCCTCCAGAGCTCCCAGCATCCGTGCGAGGGTTCATAAATTGTTTGATAAATGAATAGGCATGCTCCTGCTACATAAGTCCAACATAAATCCATGTGCTGTTAATGATGGTTTCAGAAGAAATGCCACAGTCAAGTTGATCTAACACAAATCCCTCCTTAATTTTCAGTAAGATGAAACGTACAACATCCAAGTGAAATGCTAACTCACACACAGCTAATCATCTCCTCCCCCATGCTTTTTCTTAATTTTTTTTAGTCGGCTCCCCGGATTTATCATATTCTCTCCCCTCCACATCTTCGTTCTTCCTTATTTTATGCACCTTTACCTCATCAGTGTTTATTTTATCCTCGCTACCTGCCATGCGTCTCTTTTTCTTTTTATTCGGTGATTCCTTTAGATCAACTGAGTCTCCATTTCTGTTCTCGAGAATCTCTTTTCGGTCATCTTTTCTACTTGCAATCACATCTTCTGGTTTGATAATATCACCCTCTTTGTCAGAGAAGTTATTCATGGTATCCTTGTCTTTCTTTTTCTTCTCCTTTTTATGTTTCTTTCCCTCCTCCAATCCCTTTTTGTTGTCACCACCCGCATTTCTCTTATTTGACCCCTCTTCAAGTTTAACTTCATCAACCACATGCTCACTATACTCATTTTCATGTTTCTTTTTCTTCTTACGCTCCTCCCTCTCAACGGGTTCTTGACTAAAATCAAGACCACCATGAGCCGGTTTTTCTTCCTTTTCATTTGCTGCCTCAGTTAGTAGCTTGTGATTGGCTTCCACCTCTTCAACTTTAACTCCATGATCTCCTTGTTCCTGGAGCTTAATGCTGTGCTTCTTTTTCTTCTTCTTAAGCCACTCACTCCCACCCTCAGTTGCTGCATCATATTCAGTGGCTCCTTCAGGTTCTTGTTTGAATTTGACAATTGTATGGGATGACTTTTTTGCATCCTCGATGGGATTTTTACTGCCAAACTGATGCACAGACCAATGATTCAGCTCCTCATTAATCTCAACACTTTGAATGTAATTTTTGTCAATTTTCTCTTTGCCATCCCGATTCTTTGATCTACTGCTTTTGTGTTTCCTATTAGAACGTGGTAATTTGAGCTCCTTGTGGAGCTGATTCAGTTCACTGAACGAACTAGAGGCCCGATAGAGATACGCACTGATAGCACGTGAAGCACCATTCTCAGCAGAGACAAACTTTGAGAGGATTTTTGTAGCCTTTGAAAGAGAGATTGGTTTCTCTGAAATGGGCTTTCCAGAAATTGTCTTCATCTGTAAGCCCTTCAGCCTTCACACATATATACCAAGAACAAAAGAGATTTAAACATACTTAGTTCCATATCTTTTAATCTTAAAACTAGCAAACACAAATGTAAAATTAAGGAGATGCTCAATCAAAATTAATGACCACCGAAGCATAAAAATGTTGAATAATCTGACTAACATAGAACTTGGTAAAACGAAAAAGTTCGGTAACTGAAAAATAAGATTATTTTGAATACATGAAGACGAAATATGCCACAAAGATACAAGGACCCATAGGAGTAAGAAGGAACTCGAGATCCATCACTGTGACGATGAAAATACAACACATTACTACTAAGCACTAAAACTTATTTACGACTACAACGCTACTTCCTTTCCATTCCCTCTGACAGCGATGGACCCATGGAAATCTCTTCACCAAGTTAATAAATTATTCAAATCAGAGCTCGGAAAAAAAACAAGAAAAAAAACAGCCGAATTTTGGTGTGGGTGAGATGGACGAAATGAGTGAAACATAACTTCCAGGAGTATCAATACATGGACCAAAATTGAAATTTCTTATGCTTCTGCTAACTTTGTAACAACCATAGAAATCGTCACAATATCATAAGAAACTGAAAATAATTAAGGCCAGAAGAGTGTCATGTTATGCTATTCTCATAGCACCAGCTGCTTATGACACTCCTTTAATTTATTTCTTCCATATTTCTGAACCAAGGACTTGTTAATATGATTTTTTGCCCAAGAGTATAACCTTCAACTATATCAGCTAAGTAAAGATTAATTTTTATTGTTATTGCGAAAGAGGTGTCCTCAATTCCAGTAGGTTACGCGAGATGTGAGTTCGACAGAGCCGAGTGAGAAAATACAAAAGTAAAAGAAAACAGGATCACCAATCATCAACAGATAATGCAATTATTACATATGGGCATCTCAAATATTATACGATAGAACCATTCCAAAAGAAAAGGGGGAAGGAAGTGACGGCGACGGAGAAGAAATTTTTCAAGCATCTAACTCACCTGGTGCTGGAGTGACGGATAAGGGGAAGGAAGTGGCGAGTGAGTGAGAGACAGAGACGTGACGAGACAAGCTTCAAAGCCTTGACCGTAAAACCAGTCGAAGCAGAGGCGCAGCGCCAGAGAAGGGGCGGTGGGGGAGAGAACGCAAATCCTGTGGTTTTGGGAGGAGGCTTGAGCATAGGGCCAAGTCGCCAGGGTTTCCATATCAAATAGAGTTTGGGGGTGATGAAACGGCGTCGCTTCTCTTGTGTGTGAATTAACATTAGATTTAGATGCCCCAATAAATACCATATGAATATTAAAATTTCAAATTCGTCATGCCAACATGTAAAATCCCAATTTCATACTTTTTCACTATATAGGAATTTCAAATTGGAAAAATCCCTATAAAAGATGCTTGAATTATTCAATTCTAATTTGGATCGCTAAATTTCACAAATATTTAATTAGGTTATCCGACACAATTAGAGATTTAGAAATTGAATCAAATTACTAATGTACCCCTTAGTTATTAAAAATAAAAAAGTAATATTTTTTCCTCATAATAATTAGGAAGCCGCAAGGAGATTTGCCTCAATCTCAAAAACCTTATTCTTCGCTTCAGTCTCAAAAGTAGTAAGATAGTGTATTCTTCGCCTCTCAACCATTCATTGTGGAGTGATGGAGGAGATTGCTGCCATGTCAAACATGGGCATGTTTGTTGTAGAGATGAGCAGTGATTCATTTCAACTTACCTTTGCGAATTCAAATTTACATCGATGCAACTGTGCCACATGGCAAATGTCAGGATCCCATGTGCACATGCTTGTGCAGCAATCAAGCATGCCCATGGCAATGTATATGATTATGTTGAAGAATGCTATAAAATTACTTCTCAAAATAAAATTTATCATTATAGCATGACTCTAGTTATGACAATTGCATAATGTTAATGACTACAAGATGGAAAATATTATTGGACAAACATTCCTTAGGCCACCTTTGATCAGTTGACCTCCTGGAAGACCAAGGACTAAAAGACGTGAATCACAATTCTAGAACAAGAAGATTTATCACATACAAGAAGGATATGCAAAATTCCAAACCCATGTTAATATTGTTGTTAATAGCTATTTAGTCTTATGAATTTCAAAATGTTAACACTACTACAAAAAGTACTTTTTACGCCATATTTTTAACCTAATTGGCGCCCTTTCTAAGGGAGGCGCGTATGTGATGAGCGTAGAAAGTTAAGGCCTGCAGCACCCTATTTAATATAAGGCGCCGTAAACTAGACCTACGGCGCCTTATATTTGAAAATAGGGTGCCGTAGGTGCCACTTACGGTGCCCTACATTGCAATGTAGGGCGCCGTAGGGTACCACTTATGGCACAATGTAGGGCACCGTAAATGTACCCTACGGCGCCCTTCATTGCAATGTAGGGCGCCGTAAATGTACCCTACGGCGCCCTTCATTGCAATGTAGGGCGCTGTAGCTATATATATATTTTAAGAAAACATCGTTCATCCCCTCGATAGCATCTCTTCTCATGGCCTACTCAGACGAGAAAGTTACGAATCCAAATCCTCTTGACCTCCAGGCTCGCAATTGTTAATAACCTGCATCAAAGGGAGGAGAGTTGCGTCAGATTAAACACAATAAACAGGAAAACAGATCTAGCCAAAAAAAATAAACGCATCAAAATCGATCGATCTTCGCCTTCGGCACAAAGATGAAGTGCTATTCCCCCCGAGTCGAACCACTGCCATAATTGAGTTTATTCATATTTTCAAAAAAAGCCAATGCCTTGTCTTCCATTAAGTCCTTGCAATAACAGTTCAAAAGAGCTCCATATGTAAATTTGCTCTTAGCTCGAGGAGGAAGACCACTAAAATAGCTCTAACCAGCAGCCATCCCTTTGGTTAAGGATACTATATCTAAATAAAGTGCAAAGTCTGTTGTAGAGAAGGTGATTGCCTTAAATTCCATCCATTCCATTATCTGCATTGAAAGAAAACTTCAAAGATTCATTATCTGCAGATCCAATATATGCACAACAATCAACTCAGAGAAGTGGGAAATGATTAAAATAATTTTTTCCCTTATTCAGTCCGTGAGAGTCACAGAACAACACAGCCAAACATTCGCAGAGGGAACTCAAAGAGATGTAAAAGAAGCAGAACAGAAACCTCGAGGGCATTCTTGAATTTATGATACTTTCGAAGCTCCTTAATGCAATGTTGGAGTTCGTCTTTTCTGATGACCTTGCCCTCCATAATACACTGGTTTAACGTTTGCAAAACGGTCCCTCCTGTCATATCCAGCGCCAACAGTTTTTGATAAAGGCTAGGTCGATTTGCCGAATGCTTGGCCTCTGATTCCACTATCTTCGTAGCCGCCGTACATATCTGCCTGAGCACTCGCGCCCTCCGCAGGAAATCAAACGGCCACAGTTCATCTTCATCGGAGCTCTTTCGAAAATATTTTTGCAGTGGAAAATATGAATGTCGGGAAACGGAGCTCTTTTGAACTGCTATTCCACCCGAGTCGAACCACAGTACTCGCTGTTCTTGTTGCCGTTGAGGAGCTCTTGGAAGTGGTGACGAGATCGGGCCTCTGGCACTCCTTATCGGGGATGAAGATGACTTTGGTGGGAGGGTAAGGATGCTCGAAGGAGAAAGAATGATCGGAACGAATCTTGAAGGAGGCGGCCAGGCGAGAATGTGTATGACTTGAAGGAAGCAACTGTTGAGAGCTTTAGGTCAAGAACGTGTACGACTTGAAGGAGACTGCCAAGCGAGAGAATTTAAAACTGAAAGGGCGCACTTTTGACGCCCTACTTCTAATGTAGGGCGTCAAAGGGTGTCTTATGGTGCCTTATCTTGAGATAGGGCGTCAAAGGGTGTCATAAGGTCTACTCTGTAGTAGTGTAACTTGAAAATTTTTAAACCTAGACTTTAATTGTGTTACAAGATGTTATTGAAGTGCCCAAGGTTTTGGCAAGAATTTCGTTAAACACATGTCAATTTTGTTGTTATAGTTGATCAACTTTATTCTTGGCTATATGTTGATTTTGAGGGGAAGAATAAGGATCATCACAAAAAGGGAGAATACGTTGTTTAAATCCACAAAGGTATAGTGGTTTATAAATGAACTGAGCTAAAAAAAATTTCCGACAAACACAAACGGTTTAAAATCTAGCGATCTGTGACGTTTTGTTGTGGTATTAATTTTCTTGAATTGTATTTTACTATTTCATGTATAATGGTATGATAAATAAATAATATTATGTAAAGGGAGAATCTGTTGGAAGTGAGAAAATAATATTACTTTTTTATATTTTAATAATTAAGGGGTACAGTAGTAATTCGACTCAATTTTTAAATCATTAATTGTGTCAGATAACCTAATCAAATATTTGTAAAGTTTAGCGATTCAAATTAAAATTTGAATAAGTCAAGTATTTTTTATTAGGATTTTCCCTTTCAAAATTTTTCTGCTTTTTATAAAAATGCCCCTCTCAAATTTTTTTCCAAAATTAGGCGCAACACCCTTGGCTGCCTCCGACGACCAACACTGAAGCTCAGGTGGCTAGAGGTTCGGAAACACTTCACATTTTTTTTGGGAGAACTTTTTCTTAATATAGGGTTAAGGTTATGAGGTGGGGTTTTATCCACCCCACCTTAGATCCTAAAATGTTTAGTGACCATTGAGCCAACAAACTCCTTTGCATATGCAAAATCATACATAATACAAAGTGAGGAAGTAATGTTTTAAATCATTTACCACATTTGTAATACAAACGATAACATGTCTAAAGAGATTTACCAAATTGCACACTTGATGAATTCAATTATTAATTAGGTGAGAGTGTTGGAATTAGTTTAATAACTTGTAATTTATATGGTTTTTATTTTAAAAGTTATACCTAACTCATTTTTTTTAACTTAATTATTATATAGTATATCTTTCTCAAAAATCGAATTTCTTGTTGAGAGTGTTAGTAAATCATGTTATTTAAATAAATACATTTACATATGTTATCAACCAAGTTATAAGCATAATAAATTTAGCTAAATAGCTTATCTAGACTGCTTCCAGATGCACACTTAAAGAATTCTGTTGGAATAATTCAACAATGGGCCACATATTACACTTATATATGGGTGCCATTATTTATTATCCGTGCCCTTATATAAAGTGATCTACTAAGGTTTAAGGAATTAATTGTGCATAATAAGGTGTCATGGACCAATATATCCTGAGACCCAATTTGCTGGCCCGTATTCATTAATAGGCTGAATACAGGGCCCCTCTATAAATTTAGGGCTATGATCCCCGGGTTAGCTAAGCGTTTCATTTCAGCCGCCTCGTTTCCCCATCTGCAGTCGGTTTCCTCTGGTCCCTTGGTGATAACCTGGTTGATCTACCCATTCCGTCACACGCATCCATAGATCCAGGTACGCTTCCGCAATGCTCTAGATTATTCCATTGAACTTGTATGCTATAGAATTCAACAAGTGGTATCGAAGCAAATATAATAAGTTCTATGGAGTATCCGTGAGATGTTTTAGCATATGGTTGCTTCGTGCTTTGATGAATCTGTATATAAAATTTCTGGATCCATTTTTTGAAACTCCGATCTTACGTTTTTTTATCCAAGTTTCTCGTTTTCGTATGCCATAAATCCATATTGATGTGTGTTTGTGTGGATCTGTGAATATATGCCTCATATATAGATCTTTGCTTAATAGCGCCAAGATGAGAGCTTTTTTGCCGGAATCCATTAAGTTGTTCGCCAGAAAATTTCGAATGCTTAGTTTCGTGCATGTGCGTATGTGAATGATTATATATTGTTTTTTAGGTAAGGGTATTACCCAGGGTATCCACCGCCGGCAGCAGTGACTAATCCCCTCGCTGATTTGTGCGGGCTCCTCAATGGGAGGGACAGCTGGCCCTGGGAAGCTGCTGCATGCCCAAGGCAGGGTTCGAACCCCTGATCTTGGTTAAGCTTGGAATGATTATATATTGTTGTTTGTGTATGTATATGTATATGCATGAATCCATGGATCCAGATGAAGATCCATCGTTTGCCTTGATTTTCTGTGGAAGAAACGCTGTTTTTTTTTGCTCTCTGTTGCTAGAAATTGAGCATCGTCGCTGGAGAAGAAGACATAAAAAAACGGTCGATTCGTGAGGTCCGTTGCTGAGGAATGAATACGCATATTATGGCAATAAATTCGTGAGGTCCGTTGCTGAGGAATGAATACGCATATTATGGCAATACTTACAGTAATTAAATTGGAGCCTCCAGCTTCTGTTTTTTAATTCCAAGTCTGGCCCAAAATTAAAAAAACGAAGGCCCAGAGAAAAAAAAGGTTGGGCCGTTAAAAAACTTGTGTTTGTTGGGTTTTTCCTTGGGCTTTGGTATTTGGACCTTTTAGACCATTTTTTTGGGCCATGCATTTTGGGCTTGAAAAAGGAGTTTTTCGACTGGACTTTTTTGGGAACAATTTTAGCCTTTTTTGGTCTACTACAGTACTTTTTGGCCACGTTTTTGGGCCTTCACAGTACAAAAAAATTCCAGAAAATTTCTCTTGGGCTTTTAGTTATTTTTAGAAACTTTTATGAATTATCCTTGATTATTTGCATTAAGGAAATTATTTTGCACATATTTTAAGGCATTAAGGAAATTTTTGTGTACATATTTTAGTTGATTATTTTTAAAATATGTGGAAATAAGGTATTATGGAATTAGAAATAAAATTTTGAAAGCTTTTATGCCCATTTAAATTTTTTTATCTTTTATGCTAATTAAATAAATTGACACAACATCACACCAAAGTGTGCTCTCTTGTGAAAATTGTTTATGAGGCATATTAGAGATGGTTAGTGTATATATAATTTCATGCGAATATCTAATCAGCCTAAAGGAAGGTTGATACTTGGCAGAAATATATAGACGCCTGTGATGGTAAATATGTGGCAATTCTCAAGTATAATCATGCGAATAATAATGTGTTCCAAAGAACAATTATTATTTGGCAGATCTTATTGTCAGTATTTGATCATTACAATAAGATGCCACTGACAGTTAATATTATTATCCAAAGATAAAATATTAATGTTTCTACCGGTATCTTGCGATGGGGATTACATTTATTCGAATTTATTACTATTATCTTTTATGTGGATTTCTAATTATATGTTTTTTCCTTGTTCATTCAGCTTCGGTTTCATCCATATCTGCCAATTTAAATTCCATTCCAGTTTTAAATGGAACAAATTTCAAGGATTGGAAAGATAACATGATGATAATTCTGGGATGCATGGATCTGGACCTTGCATTAAAGACTAATGCTCCCCCTCCTCTTACGAATGAAAGTACTCCTGAAACACGGAGGTATTTTGAAAAGTGGGAGCGATCAAATCACATGAGTCTTATGATCATTAAG
>JANTPZ010091360.1:0-49158 GCA_025593235.1 Vachellia pachyceras
GTTCAAGCTGTGAGGATGAACTATTACCCTGCATGTTCAAGACCAGAGCTTGTGATGGGTCTGAGTCCTCATTCTGATGGAAGTGCCATCACTGTTCTACAGCAAGCAAAAGGAAGCCCTGTGGGACTTCAGATTCTCAGAGACAGAACATGGATTCCTGTTCAGCCAATTCCAAATGCTTTTGTCATCAACATAGGAGATACAATAGAAGTAACAACACTACTCTTTTTCCCTTTTCTTTCTGTCCATACAATTTTTTTTTCTTTTTTTAATTTTTGTTATCATTACTTTGAACTAATCAACCTTTCTCATTTACTCAAAAAAAAAAAACTATTTAGCCCTTGATAATGTTGATTGCTTCAGTTCGAGTATTGTCAAGTCCTAAACGAGGGATAGCTCTCCCAGATTTTTCCCATCCATAAGACTAAAAATAGCAACATGATAATTCACATAGAAAGCTTTTTTTTACAAGTGGACGGGGCTTACATGAGCAAAACCAATGAGTGAGTGTCATCATGATGATGGGGTCTTCATAACATTAAAGTTCT
Source organism: Vachellia pachyceras (assembly GCA_025593235.1). Classification (NCBI taxonomy): domain Eukaryota; kingdom Viridiplantae; phylum Streptophyta; class Magnoliopsida; order Fabales; family Fabaceae; genus Vachellia; species Vachellia pachyceras. The sequence continues at coordinate 549 of JANTPZ010091360.1, forward strand.
ATATTTTATTGACTCTTATTCTCAGTGTGTAGTTTATGGATGCTAAGGTAAGCACTAAATACCTAAGCAAAACAAGACCTTTTCACGTGTGTTTCTCTTAATCAACATGAGTTTGAGACTACATAAAAATAGTCTCTTTGCTGTTCATATATCACCAGATTTTTCTGCAGAATATGGTTCTGATATGGATCAAAATTATATATGCAGGTTCTTACAAATGGAAAATACAAGAGTGTGGAACACAGAGCTGTGGCAAATGAAGAGAAAGATAGATTGACCTTAGTGACATTCTATGCACCAAGCTATGAAGTAGAGCTTGGTCCAATGCCAGAATTTGTAGATGAGAAGAATCCCGGCAAATATAGAAGATACAATCATGGAGAGTACAGTAAGCACTACACAACAAACAAGTTGCAAGGCAAAAGGACCTTAGATTTCGCCAAGATTCGAAGTGATGAAAACTCAAACTAGGAAGGCAAGGCCTACTAAATTAGGTTCCGATTATATGGACTCACTGTTAGAGTTTCAATTATATATATGTTGCCTTATATTGGAAAGCTTGTGGGGACTTGTGTGTGCGCGCGTGAGAGAGAGAGAGAGAGAGAGAGAGAGCGAGCTTTTGTATCAAGTTGTGCTTTGGTATCTAATTTTGTGGGTTTCAAAACGGATAATGATGAAGCAGAATTAGATGTCAATCTCAGTGTTTACATGATACACTTCTATTAGTAAAACTAGTCAATATTAATTTCTGTATATCATCACTTGAGGTCTGAATTTAGCAGACTTAAAGTGAAGTTTCTGTGGGTAATAGATATCTGGTCACACACACACACACATGATGCACTGTGAAAGAATCTAACAGGAAGTGGACAAAATAATTGGTTGTCCCATTCCGAGAGGTGGGCCACGTACAGGTCATCCATGTACCTTTTGAGTTGAAGAAACGTGTTTGTGTAATCAGAGGGAGTGAAAGAAGCACTAGGCGAAGCATGCTGTCATTTTTCCTTAAAGATTCTGAAGCTGAAATTGACAATTGACTGCGGCCAGCAATTTTGAAATACAAAAGAGCTCATTCATTGTTTTCAAACCAAACCTTTACTTAGGTGCTCCCACACGGAGATCAATCCACTTTATTGGTAACCAAAGTTCTTGAATGAAAGTAGCGTTAATGTCATTGTTAGCGTTTATAATTTGATGAAATTTTAATTTTAATTCTTATAATTTTAAATCAGAAGCTTTAGTCTTTAGAATTTTATAAGGTATTTGTTTAAGTTTAACAAATATTCCTTATACTTATTATCAAGTTTTGATTTTGGTTATCATACATAAATTCAAACAAAATCCTTATGAAGTTATAGAGATCAAAATCAATCATTTGAAATTACGAGATCAAAATCAGAATTTAATAAAGAATTTTCAATGTTAATCCATGAAAATAAAAAAATTAATTCAATATTGGAAAAGTTTTAAGAAGGTTGCATGTTGATAATTTAATAAAGAATTTTCAATGTATTAATCCATGAAAATAAAAAAATTAATTCAATATTGGAAAAGTTTTAAGAAGGTTGCATGTTGATAATCTATGTATTTGTTATTAATATAATCTTCCGGCTCTAAATATACGGTTTAGTATGAGAGTTTGTTTTGATTCTCAATATAAGATCTTAATCCATTTTATGATCCAAATTTATAACTTCTTTTCCTAAGGTGATTGCATATTTTAAGCAAGTTTTCATCAATGGAATATAATAGTATCCGATGTAAATAATTAAAGGAATACTATAGAGAAATTAAAATAGTTTTTTCAAATAAATAACTTAACTAATGTCCTTAATCTCTATAAATATAAGAGTTAAATAATTGATTTGAGGATATTTTAAAGTAGTTAAATTAGTTATTGGTAATAAATAAGCATTGGCTTCCCTAAAACACCATTACTTTATCAATAATTTGTATTATAACTACTCTTTGATAGAACCTGTAACATGCACAATCAATAAGGATATAATGGAAAAAAATTACTAAATTATGTCATTAATATAAGTTACGGTTTGTTTTTCTGCAGAGGTTAATGAATCTAAATAAACATATATATTTTAAAATACTTACATGTATTCTTAGATTATATATTAGTTTATAAATCAGGTAAATTAGTTTGAAAAAAAATAATAAATATATCAACTTATTTAACTTTATTAATCTTCCTAAAAATGTTAAATATGGCTATCAAAGGTAGTATAAATTTAAGAGGCAGAGTAAATTATAGTATTATATTTAATATGAGAGTGCAAAAATCTAATGGTCCGATCCGATTCAGTCCAACCTGAAGTAATCTGATTCAATCCAGTTCAGTCCAGTCCGGCCCAAATAAGTAATATAATGAAATCGAATTGGATTAGACATGACTGATTGGTCGGGCTAGACTGAGTTCTAGATCAAGTGGTTAAACCACTTAGTCTAGTTTGGTACAATCCATATGATTTTTTAAAATATTTTTCCAATTATATGTTGCTTTTTCTTATTTTTATTTAATATTGTTGGAGACCTATGCATTTTCAATTAAGTTTTATTGTTTTGAAATAATTTTTATATGTTTGTAATAATTTGAATTGTTGTAATTGTATTTAGCATGTTTAATTTTTAATTTTTCATATAAAAAATGAAAAAAAAATAGAAAATTTGATATCCCTGAATGTTTGAACTAGTCCAATAAACTAAGTTCATTCCAACCTGACCTAGACTTTCTACTAAATTGAACCGGGCCATGAGCTATCAAACTTAATCCTGCTAAGGAAGTAAACCAAACTTCAGATTGAATTGTGGTTCAAAATAAATAATTTATCTAATTCTTATAATAAAACAAGACATAACAGATAATTTTTTATGTTTAGACTTTAAAATAGGAGTATATGAAAAGTGGAGTAAGTGGCGTGAGATCCATATACACAGGACAGGAGTGAAAATGAACAAAGCAAATAATTGTGATGGCTTAGAAAGGGCCAAGGGGAAGAGATTATAACTGTTGGATGAAAATGACCATTCATTATAATAACAACGTCCTTTCAAATCATGAGTATGTGTGATACCATTTATATAGGGAAATTTACTGTTCAGTCCCACATAAGGGATTTATTTATCAAATGGTCTCAAATTTTAAAATATTTATCAAATGGTTCCAGAGGTGTTGTCAATGCAGCGCATGGTGTTGTCACGTGACAACCCTTGACAACACCTCTGGGACCATTTGATAAATATTTTAAAATTTGGGACCATTTGATAAATAAGTCCTTTATGTGGGACTGAACAGTAAATTTCCTATTTATATATACATACATATATATATATTTCATTAATATATACATATATATTTCATTAATTTGTTTCTTTCATCTCTTTTCTCTCTCATAAATTACCCTTTTAATTTCTTAAGACATTGCTTCCATAAATTACTCCAAACCAAGATTTGATGTAAAACTTTAGATATAAAGAATTCGATATAACTACGGTAATATATAATTATCATATATTCAAATTTTTAAACTGAAAGCACAAAATATTTTCGGCAAAAAAATATTTAAAAATAAAAAGGCACATCTAGTTTAACAACTGTACTGTTACCATACATAGAAAAGGATCAATTTAAACCTTATTCATCCCTTTACCTTTTTTTTTTCTGGGACAGAAGATCTTATCCCGAGTTTTTTTTTCATTTATCTTTATTATGTTTCTAATCTCTTTAATTAATGAAATAATGTATATTCCTCATGCCTACCAAAAAATATCGGAACTCATCAAGAGGAAAGTGGAGTAGGACCAACTAGTTAAACAAAATCTTTGGAAACGACAAATAAATGTGTATGATTGAGATCTCGTATATAGATTTCATTCACTTTTCCTTTTTTTTTTTTCTTTTTTCCTTTCCTTTTCTTTTTCATTTCTTTTCATTAATTAAGAATTTTGCAGTGTAATTTTGCACTAAAAATATTAAGGTAGATGTGTTATTACTTAATAAGAACAAAAGTAATGCCTAATTACCGTTTCCCCATCACGTGTGGATGAAGCATCGAGTTTGAGTTTGATATTCACATGTTTACACACGTGTGTTGTAACATTTTAATTTTTTTATTTCTAAAGTATCATTAAATAATTATTTTATGATAATCATGAAGTTATCTTTTGGTTACTTGAGTAACATGAATTTACATAATATAATTTATGCAAATAAAATAAATTATAGTATATGATAAAATAAATATATAAGAGAAAAAAAGAGGGGAAAGTGGAAAGCATGGGGTCCTTTATTGCAGGTTATTATTAATATATGTGACCCTTATGATCATTGTGATATAATTATGTTGATTATGACATTGATATAGATATATACACTGAAATGTGAATAGAAATAACTATTTGTACTTGATGATTTGATACTTCTTATAAAAGGATGCGATTAATTGACAATATTGATATATATATATATATAGTGAAGAGAAGATAGAGGTGATTGTGTAAATTGAGTGTGAAGAGAAGATATAGGTGATATATATAGGAAAATTGAGTATGATTGATGAGTTTACTTTATATGCAATTAATTCTTTATCTCTTACCAGCACTCATGGGTATGCCTTTTGAGTTGGATTGCTGAGACTTTTATCTCACCCTATTGTTTTTAACATTTTTAGATGATAGTGCCTGAGCTGAGACGACTAGTAAGATTTTGAAGGTTAACTCAAGGGTATTTCTATGATATAGCCTCTTGTTCTACCAATGTGTTGATTTAATTACCTGTATTACTTAATAAGAACAAAAGTAATGCCTAATTACCGTTTCCCCATCACGTGTGGATGAAGCATCGAGTTTGAGTTTGATATTCACATGTTTACACACGTGTGTTGTAACATTTTAATTTTTTTTATTTCTAAAGTATCATTAAATAATTATTTTATGATAATCATGAAGTTATCTTTTGGTTACTTGAGTAACATGAATTTACATAATATAATTTATGCAAATAAAATAAATTATAGTATATGATAAAATAAATATATAAGAGGGAAAAAGAGGGGAAAGTGGAAAGCATGGGGTCCTTTATTGCAAGTTTCTCCTTTGGGTCGGTTGGGCAATTTTGGTTTAGGGTTTAAACAAAGTATTGAGTTTTGACAATAGATGAATGTAGTATTGTAGAGCTAAACGGTTGTGTATTATTATTTGGGCACGTAGGATATTTGTACCGATTAAATTTGAATTGTGTAGTTTAGTTTGATTCATTGGATGCTATAATGATTATTGAATGGATGCGATTTGGGGTTAATGATGAAGTATGAATATTAGGAATTTTATGTAAAACTTTTAAGTGTTGGAATGTGTTATTTTTTTATACTTTAAGGAAATAGATATATTTTTTGTTATTCTATTGAGTGAGAAATAATTTATGTAAGGAAGAAATTGAAATTTTAATATGGATTTGAGGATATGTGATTTATATGATTTTTTAGGATTCAAAGAGATAATTGTGAGGGTTTTTGGAGATGGAATAAATTATTATTGGTTATAATTCTCACAAGTGGAGTAGAGCTATTGAATGATAGAATTGTGAGTGGGATAAATAATTTCAATTATAATTGCAAGTGGAGAATTTTTGAAGGACTTAAAGTTTAAATAGGAAGTGAGTTTTATTTCAATTCACATGTTATTGTTTTTGTTAGTATTACATGAATATATAATTAAATTAATAGTGTAGATTGATTATATTTTGGTTATTTGAGCTTTGACCTGTGAATTGTTATTGTATTGTACTCTTACTCTGGTGTGAGATGGCCACTTACCATTTTCTATGTATACTTAATTGGGACATGTTTGTGAGTGGTTTTGAATTTATTATCATAAAATATTATTATTTGATGAACTTTGTGTTATTAATGTTGAAAATGTATTGTGAAATTTGAAGTCTAAAGAGATGATGTGTTGTAATGACAATGTTTGCAAATGCCTCTTGATATATGTTCATGTGATTCTATTTTGATATTGAGTATGAAATTATTGGTTGGAAAGTGCTCTTGAATATAATATTCATGTGTATATATACATGTATTAATAGCAAATTGTGGATATGCCATGATTGAACTCTAGAAAATGAGTATTGTGATATTGGAAGAGATGAATGTTATTGATGGGAGGTTATTAAAGTAGAAATAATGGGGTGATTTTTTTAGCATACATAAAGAGAAAACAATGGTGGAAGATTTCCAACTGTGCACTGGATGGTCCTTAACCCATTGTGCTATGAGGGCTCATGGCACTCCATTGATGTATATAGGAGAACTCGTGGTCCGAACTTGTATTTCATGGATCTTATCAGTCCACATCACTCGAACGGTTAACTTTGTGAGTAGCTACCAATCACATGGGTCGGTACCCATGAATTCAATTAGAGGAAATAAGGCTGGAGAGTTATAAGAGAGATTCAATGATTGAGAAAAGTGATTAGATTATTATTAATATATGTGACCCTTATGATCATTGTGATATAATTATGTTGATTATGACATTGATATAGATATATACACTGAAATGTGAATAGAGATAACTATTTGTACTTGATGATTTGATACTTCTTATAAAACGATGCGATTAATTGACAATATTGATATATATAGTGAAGAGAAGATAGAGGTGATTGTGTAAATTGAGTGTGAAGAGAAGATATAGGTGATATATATAGGAAAATTGAGTATGATTGATGAGTTTACTTTATATGCAATTAATTCTTTATCTCTTACCAGCACTCATGGGTATGCCTTTTGAGTTGGATTGCTGAGACTTTTATCTCACCCTATTGTTTTTAACATTTTTAGATGATAGTACCTGAGCTGAGACGACTGGTAAGGTTTCGAAGGTTAACTCAAGGGTATTTCTATGATATAGCCTCTTGTTCTACCAATGTGTTGATTTGATGCATATTACCATTGTAGGACACATGTTTAAGCATACTATGATATTTTAATATTTTCTTATAATGTTGCTTTGGGATATTTTATTGATATTATGATATTATTTGTGAAATCACAAAGTTTAATGGGCATTTTATCATTACTCTATGAAATAAATGACATTTACATTATTGAATTATGAAAGTTGAGTTTGAGAGGAAACATGAATACGATTTTTGGAAGACTAAGGCATATTATTATAAGATTGATTTTTATAGTTTGAGTTAGAAAGAAGCTGACAAAGTAAATTTTTATCATCCACGATAGGTTTTAAATATTTAGATTTACCATTTTGTAAATTTTGAAAAAGGGGTTTGATTCATTTTAACACGATAAATGTTTTGAAGATATACTTTATTTTTCTATTATATTCAACTTATTTTTAAACTAAAATTTTTTTATAAAGATGATTAGTTTTATCAATGTGATTTTGAAAGTTAAGTAATCAGCGGTGTTACATGTACTGGTTTAAATTGTATAAATAAAAAGAAAAATATAAACAAAAGAGACAAAATTTTGTCATGATTAGAAGCAATAAAAATGGGCATCACATTTATTAAGAAAAATAAAAAACAACTTTAAGTATGATATGTGAATCCAAAGAAAAAAATGTATTTGAGAGATTTGTCCCTATTACGCCTACGATATTCCAATATGAACAAATCTCACAATTACATTCCTGATTGTTTTAAATAATTAAATTCCCCAGGAGAAACAAGCGCTAAATTTTTTCATGGGAGAATAGAGGATAAATCACTTATTACTAAATTAATTGGAGAATGGAACTTACATAACGTAAAATGTCAGTCACATTGACATAATGTAAAAGTCCAGTTGTAAATTGTGGAAGATCGATCACATATTGCGGAAAGTCATATGTGTTTGTATTTTTCAAAAATTTTGCAACTAAGTTTTTATACAACTGAGTTTTCACATTATGCAGGTATCATTCTCCAGTCAATTTGTCAATGGGGGATTTATCTATAATTCTCTCATTTTTTAATTATATTTATAACTAACTTCATAAATTTTTATCTGAATGTAGAGTTTACCTTTCATTTATTATTACGTTAATTTTGTTCTCATATGATATAATATATAATAAATAAGAATAAAATTAGAAAATCGTTGAATTTAAAAAAAATGGTTAATGAAATTTAAATGCTTCTTTAATTTGTATAAAATATATTGAAAGTGACTAATAAACAGTATCAAAGTATTGTATAAGCTCCTAACTGCTAAACAAATTAAACATACACTGTAGCTTAATTAATTACCTGTATTACTACGCCTTCAAAGCCACTGCCACATTAATTCACCCATTGCTCATCACATTAATTAATTTCAAATAATAATGACAATAATTATTCATGAATTCTTCTGCAAGTACATGGTGAAAATTTTCTCTGGGGACATAAAATAATTGAATCAAAAATAAAATTCATGAAGTGCACTGAATTTGAAATCCCACTCCAAGCAATCAGCATCAGTACTGCATAACCTCCATTTTCCTTCAACTTTATTGCATGAACAGTCATTATGCTTGTTTGGTAAAATTTATCTTCTCTCAAAAAGCACGTTCAACAGTGTTTTTCTGTAAAACGAGATCATCTCCTCCACATATTTACCTCGACTTACATAAAAGTATTTCTCTACCGCGTTCTTAAACAGACACACGTTTGTATGTTTAGTAATAAATAAATTTTTTAATAATTTTTTAATGTGATAAATCTGTGGGTGTTGGACTTAGAATTAGAATTCTCTGGACAAGCAAGAAGAAGATGATGATGTGTATAAGTTTATTGGAACATGGGTCCCCCATAACCAAACTTCACCGGCTTTTATTTGGCACATGACCAATTCAGTAGTCTTTAATTATAAAAGTTAGATAATTAAATTTAAAAAATTAGTTAAATTAAGTATTTATAAAAAATTAAACATATGCTAGTTTCTTAAAATGCATCTCTTAACTATTTATATATGTTCCGTTAATAAGAAAAGTTTAAGAAATATATAAATTCAGAGATAGTGAATTGAAATACAATCAAGCTTCTAACTAACTTGTATATTTAATGTTAGAGGAAGTATGATATTATTGTTTTTCTATGTGCCCGTTTAGGAACGCGATATAAAAGTACTTTTACGCAAGCCGAGGTAAATATATGGGTGAGATTACATCGTTTTGTGGAAAAACACCGTTGAATTTGCATTTGAGTCCTGCAACGCTGAGCCAAACAGGCTCTATCAAGCCACCAGAAAATTTGAAAATTGTTGTACTGTAAAATTAGGACTTGTGAGGGTCCAAATTAATTATTATGATTAAATTGGGCATGATCTCAAAGATGGACAAAGAAAATGGTTGTTTGATTAGGCTAAAGAGATGGGAAAGTAAGCGAATATAGCCAGCCGCATGTAATGCTTCAATACAATTCAGCTGGCAATAGTAGTATGCTTGTTTGGCAACAAGATACTTATATCCATAAACACGTTCAACAATATTTTTCTGTAAAACGAGACAATCTCCTTCACATATTTGCCTCAGCTTGTGTGAATAAGCCCATAAGTATTTAGGTCTGTCTACTTCCTTTTATATATTATTATTAGTGTTGTTGTTGTTGTAAGGCTAGGGTTTAAGCTCCACTAATCACCCAATGATTACCTTTCACATATGAATTATAAGAATATTAATTTAGATCACTTCTCGTTTTTCTCCCTCCACAAAAGTATTGGTCCTTCTTATACAATATATATATATATATATATAAACAGCCTTTTGGAAAGTGTTCTTAATTGTTATGATAAGGTGGTATTTGATGGCCTTAACGAGTATTAAATATTTTTTATTTACATCCATAATTAATGAGAGTAACGAGAGAGGGAGCATGAAAAACAGTATGATGTTGGAGTTTAGAGTTATTAATAAAGGTGATATTGAAATTAAGGATGTAAAAATTGAACCAAACAGACCCTTAATATTTTTAACTTATTTTATTAATTTAAATGTGAATTAGTTAAAATGAAATGTATTCGAAATTAAATGTGAATTAGTTCGATGAATTTACTCTCCTTTTTGAGTTTTTAAGAGGTAAATGTGTTTGTCAACATAATGAAGTTTGGTACTACGAAGATGATTAATTGTTGAGAACACACCAAACCAAATATAATACACACACACTATAATTTTAAGCATCACACGAGATCCAAAAAATAAATTGAATCATTCGTAATTAATTAATATTTTAATCTGATATTGGCTGATCATTGTATGATTTACAGTAATACTGTAAGTCTGTAACTGGTGAAAGTAATGGTTCAAGTGATGATGGCTAGGGATGCATGAATGAATGACGTTGGAATGGAATGGTGGCAATGATTGTGAATTCAACGGTTGACAAGAAAGTTCGGACTTCTTTATTAATTATTATTATAATTGTCATTATATTATTATTACGCAACAAGCACTATTAATTAATATTCGGAGAATTACCCTCAAGTCTCAAATAACAGATTAAATACAAAATGATTCTAAACATTAGCATTAAATACAAAATGGTCCTAAAGATTTACAAAATTACCATAAGGTCGCAGGAATAGCTACTGAGGTTGTAAATGAAAGCATCTATTTTTTAAATAAATGTTTTTTGTCATTTACAACCTTAACAGCCTTTATTTACAACCTCAGCAACTTTAAAATTATTTTGTAATTTTATAGATCTTTGAGACCATTTTATATTTAATGCTAATGTTTGTGACCATTTTATATTTAATTCCCTTACTTGAGACTTAGGGTAATTCTCCCATTAATCTTCACTTTTATTCTCCATTTTTCAATGCCACGAGTTATGAATGATGTCATACACAAGGTTAAGATCAAAGACCATTAATTAAATGTCTGCAATAGTTTAGTTTTTTTTTTTGCCGAAATCTGCAATAGTTTAGTTGGTACCATATTAATTAGTTATATTAACACTTTTTTTTACAAATTAACAGATTATAAATATAAAGACTAGTAATTAAGAAAAATATGAGGACCCAATAAAAAAATTACAAAAACCTAATTAAAATAAAGTAAAACTATAAGGATTTGCAGTACTAATTTTTTATAATTCTTAAAATGTATCAACGAAAATTATTAGTATAAACTGCTTTTTCCCACACCATCCTCACAAAGATGCCATCTAAGGCCACATTACTATTTTTTTTAATCTAAAAACCACTTCAAGGTTGGAACAACTTTTAAACCTTGCAATTTTTATCACCCAGTGATTTCTAGACATGAAAAAGACTTCAAATTCAAATCATACATATAAAAAAATCTGTTTGACATACGTCAGGACAACTGACTTTCTACCAAAAATCCACTTCAAGTAAAAGGAACTTTTGTTTTATCTTTTTCCTTTAATTTTTCTTTAAATTGAAATCTTTTTAAACTACCTGTTCGTTCAAACATATTTTTGTTATTATTTTTTTAATAGACAAATTTAAATATAAATTACATTATCCTAACTATAGTTTATTCCTAAAAGTTAAAATATACATTTAGTCATTTAAATTTACACCAAATTCTAATTTAACCACTTTAAAAAATACACATTTAGTCATTTATTATTAACACGGTTAATTTTACACAACGAGAAATATTAATCCATTCATGATTATGTAATTAAATGATATCAAAATATACTTAAAAATTGATTATTTAATATACTTTTTATATTTTAAAGTTTAACAATATTTTCAGTATTTAATTATATAATCACCTTTAAATTAGCTAAGTCACCATCTCTTCAAATAAAACTAACAATGCTACTAATAAAAGCACTAAATGGGCACTTTTTAAAGTTAAAGGGTAAAACTAAAACATGAGTAAACTTGAATAATAAAACTTATTTTAGAGGCAAGTTGAAACAGGTGTATGCAGATAATCCTGGTAATGTATTTTTCAATAGCTAGAGAGAGATCTTCCAAATGCTTCAAATGAAACTAATAGATCGGAACAACATAATGCAGGAAGTCTGTAATGTCAATGGAAAACGAAGCATAGTAGTGTTCATGAGAACCAGGAACGAGGAGGAAGCGCATTCAGCTAAAATATTCACATTTCTCAGCATATTTTATTACATCAGACAAACAACATAAATTTATCAAGTACTTGGTTTCAAAACAACGCGGAATAATATCACACAAATTATGAATCTTATCATAAATGAACATGAAGGCACATCATATTAGTTTAATATATCCAACTTTTTTGTAATGACAAGCATCTAAGGTTGGACAATGATTGTTTTGGTATATAATACAGTCCAGGAGAAGAATGCCAAGTACAAAAACCATCTCCTTTATAGAAAGCAATCGACAATCACCAGTAAAGAAACAGCTAGGTAGAGAATCTTTTAGGATAATGCTGCCCACTATAATAGTACCACAGAATAAAGATAATGACTAAAGAGATAGCCCCAATCTTTAGAAAAACCTAAAGCACTGGTGAGACACTCATCTGACTAGGTTATGTCACCCCACGAAATATACAAAGACGCCACTGTAAGGGATAACTATAGACTATATACATGAAGTATCAGCTCAAGGATTTGGAATAAAAAAAGGGCATGTCATACCATTCATCCCATAGGCTCTACTAAGAAGAGAATCAGAACACAACTTCACAGAAACTAAAGATTACACAATGCCTATTTTTTTCTTTTGGGATGGGGGGATTAACGGATAGGTTTACCTTAAACCAGGTAACAGAATGGAAATGCAGAAGAGGGGGGGGGGGGGCTGGTGAAGAGACCAGTGCGCTGGATCGAATTATGGAATAAATTACAATTCCTCCAATGTTGAGCGCACATCTATAGTAATAGGCCGTACCTGGATATAAAGGCAACATGTAAAAACACTCGCGGTTCCCTCTTCAAGACTATTACTAAGAAGCGCTCAATTTCAGCCATGAGCAGCAGCCACTGACTCCCATCATTTGCACACTCATCAAGGCTGCTTCAAGCCAAGTACTTGAACAGATTGGGATTATCTTTGTCTCTTTCCAAGTAGTCACGAGAGATCAAGTCTTCAATCCTTTTCTTAATTGCCTTGACATCGGGCTACATTATTACATTCCAAACTTAGCATTAGATGGGGAATAAGACAGGCAGGCAGACAGGCAGAAAATAAAAAACATGGGATATAGACCTTAAACATGCGGCCTAACTGCTCCACACATTCCATTACTAACTGTTGGTAACCCAAAGCTTTTCGACTCTTCATAATACGCACAATTGAAGCATCAATAGCATATCTTCTGTCCTTGTCAACATCATCAACTACTTTTTTCTTCTCATCTACAGGAGGAAGAGGAATCTGCCACATAAAATGCAACAATCTTAATGTAGTCAGCCGAATAGAGATTTAGATGACCAAAGGAAGCACACGAGTGCGTGAGAAATATAGAGAGGGGTATGTACAGAGAAAAATAGCTTTAAAAATATCAATACCTTAATTCTCCTCATTTTGTCGGTGAATTTTGAATTAAATTCAAACACATCGGTGGATGATATTGTTTTTGTGCTTGGCTCCTTGTTAAGAATTTTGTACTTGGCACATGACAAGGAGTGAAGCAGTCTAATAACATCATCATCGGTCAGGTTCAACTGAGTCAATATCTCTGAATAACTCAATTTATCTGAGGAATTAAAGAGAAGCAACGCAGAAGCCTATTGAAAAACAAGAGAAAACCCTAAGTCAGCATTAAGAAACCCATACAAATCACTGGGCACCCAAAAATGTGAAATGGAAGGATCAGAAACAAGTCATGACTTTTTTAGAAAAGAAGCATGTGATAAGAAAATAACCTGATAGGTCGTCACAACCAGCTCCACAGGTTTTGCATCAAATTTTCCAGTTATGTTGCAGGTGCCCAAGGAGTAAATCCATGTCAATTTCCTGTGCTTTGTTTTAGTTTGATAAAACTCCTTGAAAACTTCAACACACTTGACCTATCAAAAAATGGAGCAAGAGGAAGATACAATAATTCTCAACCAAAATCAACAAAATGCTGGTTAATTAGTATTGAGCTCTTGGCAGAAAAAATCAGATATACCATTTCTGCTGGAAGGTTGAGATCAAAAGACTTGTAACTTGGCCAGAATCCAGTAGTCAGAACTGTGACTGTCAGGTCAAGTCCTGGGTCTGCATTAGGATTATCTTTGAGATACTCTTCAAAACTAGCTTGGTTTTCCTTCGCCAGAGCCAAATCTGTAACCTGGAGAGAGCGACAAGCATTTAAATATTCTCTTTCAACATCAAAGTATCCAACCATGTTACCGGAATGTGGTGTTTCAATTCAATTCATAAAGACTTTAAGAAACTAACCATTCCTTCCATCTTTGAAGTAAACTGTCCCCCACATTGTTGCTTCAATTTTGTCAAAATACTTCTCTCATGTTCATCATTGGCACTCTTGTCAAAGAGAAGCCTCCGAGCCAGCTTCTTCCTGCACACAATCAAAAAGGCATTTTATGAGTATTCTTTCAAAGAAGGAGCTTCTGCTATTTCAAGCATCTTCACAAGAGACTGTTTCTGGAGTAGCCTTAGGTTACAATTACAACAATGGCATCCAGTAAAATGCTAAAAATTTGGTTTTGGGTGAAAATCCAAATTCCAAAATTTGAGGACTATGATAATATTAAGTTAAACTCCTGTTATTAATGTCATGATGAAACGTTATGATCTTGTCAAGGTTATAAAAAGGATCACTTAGATATCTCTACTATAGCTTTGTTCCCAATGATATATCTTCTTGCCAACATAATTCAGCCCATTTAGGGCCCATTAAATTGTTAATATCTTCTCCTTTTAACACCGTTTATTTGGTGAATTTCCTTTACAGATTATTAGGGATTTAACATCTCTATTATTGATATGGAAGCAATAGGGAAACTCTCCATTTATCTCCACTCTTTTGTACCACAAATCCCATGGCCCTTTTCTCATTGAAATGTTTGTTCGATAAAACAATGAAGATAGGACTATAAAGAACAACAACGATGATGATACACATGCTCTGATTTCCCTCCATTTTCTTTATTTTATAACACAGTCTCTATTATAGTTTTCCTAATATCTTTACATATATCTCACATTTTAGGTGTTTTCAATAATAAACCTCTAACTTGTTATCCAGCAGTGTATAAGTGCCAACACTAGCTACTTCTAGTTCTATTTCAAATAAACGAAAAGAAATAACTTTTTAGTGGCAACCCTGAACTTGATTCTTGGAAATGAATCTAAAAATAGTAGCGGCAACTTTTTAGAACACAATTGCTAACAACTGATGAACTTAATAGTTATTAGAAAAACTTGTCTGATTTAAAAGAGAAATGAACAGATAAAGTTAAGAAAAAAGATAGAACACCCCAGAAAAGCAATAATAAAACTTAACCATCAACGAAATTTCCCTTTCTCCTTTGATTTACCTATAGAATTCAGCAAACATGTCTTTGTCACTAATATAGGCAAGCAGCTTGACCACCTACACATTGACCAGCCAAAAGAAGTCAAGAATCTAGTTTACAAAAGCAAATGGCACATTTACATTACTGCAAACCTTTTCAAGAGTATCTTCAATTGCTTCATCACTCAATTTTTCACTTCCTCCTTTCTTAAGAATGTTGTCGCAAAAAGTTGCAAGCAGTTCTGCACTTGAACTTCCAGCAACACCCTTGTTGCAGAAGACCTCAAATGCCTCCTTATGCGCCTACAAGATCAACGCTTTCCAGTCATATAACAATATAATTATCCTACTTCCTACATGACAATTTCAAACAGATCAAAACCTTATGGAAAAGTGAATGATTCTGAAAACAGTCATTCACGTATGCTAGGTATTTGTCGTGCAGCTCAATCACCTTCCGAACAAAAACCTGGAGAAACCCAATTTAGTTCCCTCTCAAGAAAATATTGCTGTCTTAGAATTAAGAAGTTTCAGCCATTACCTGTTCCTGCATGCCGATAACATCTCTTTTCTCTGCCTGCAGGAATATTAAATAGAAAGACAAAAATAGGAAAGTTAGGAGTAAAAATGATACGTCAAAGATCGAAGATATTGGTTGCCTAAAATGTGAGTATGTGACCATTAACTTAATGATACAAGTACTTCACTGGAACAAATCAACAGTACAGATCTAAACCAAAAGCAATTGAAGAAGTGCAGTTTGACTTAAACCAAATGAACAAATTATTAACACCATAGTTAGAATTTCAGTATTACTAATACTCTTACTTGTACCTTATAACTCTTGACTGACATTATAATAATGCTTGCGAAACATTTTGCAACCAAAATATTACTTTTTTTTTGGGCCTGAACTTGTACATCACTGCATGATAATTCTGACTCAGTAAACATAGAGCAATGATGTCAATTTTAGCTTTCGGAGCCCCATCCATAACTGATAAATAAAAACCAATTTCAGAAAATAATTATTCAAGTGTACATGAGTGTGTACCTGGAGAAAATCATAAACTTATTTACAACTTATCCCAGATTTATAAGTACAATTAGGTCCTTCAGTGAAGTGGGGTTTAAATGAACTATTTTGGGTATTGTATAAGCATATTTTATATTATGTTTTTTTCATCAATTTATTGCAACATGATGTGAAAATTCTTCATTTGGAAAACCCTTCTAGAGCATGATACATACATAATTGGACAACAATTAGTTCTGAACAAGGAAGGTATCACATACCCAAGTTTACATTTTTTATTTGAATTTATATAAGTTTACATTTAAAAATAAAAAAAGATATAAATGAATGAACAAAAGACCAGATAACTGATTGGGAACAGACCTTTTTGTTACTAGCCGCATCTTCAGCCTGCTTCACCAACGCCATTCCTTCAGTAGTAACATGCTACAATATGAGAGGAAAGAGAACATCATTTAACCAAAGCAACATAATCACACTTCTTATTGACATACAAAACTAGAAGGAAAAGCAGAAAGTTAAGCTCAACAGTATCCACCTGCTTAAATATAGAGGACACAGGATCTAAACCACGAGGTATTTTAGAAAAGAGCCTGAACATCCGTGATAAGTCTTCAATCTAAGCATTTAAAGGAAAAGTTAAACATAATACACCATGGCAGATTTTAAACAATCGCAGGCATCTAAGCATACGATTTTTTATTGGCAAAAAAAAGTAAAAAGATTTTATCAAATACCTTGTCATCTCTAAGTAATGCATGACATCCAGAGTGTTCTTTTTCAAGGAGTTGGGTCGCATACACAGTTAACAGTTCATGTTGAACTTTCTAGAAGTAATTTTCCCCAAGAACAACAAAAACATCAAAGTTGTTAAGAAACTTGAAATTGAACCATAAAATTTAATGATAGTTTGTAACAATTTTTCTTGGAGTTGCCTAGCAAGATATGACCCATTCAACATAGTAATGGACCAGATAGTCAGTCACAAACCTCAAGTAACCTTGGCTCGCTACTAGAATGCAAGTAATGAGCAACCCTATCTTTTTCACGCCTTAAACACTCCTCAGCCTGTAAGAACCAGAGCAAATAATGTATAGTAATGTAAATGAAGTGAACAAGTTACAGTAAGGACAACAGAGAAAACATACCTTGAGCATATAATCAGGACAAGAATCTTCAAGTATCCAGTTGGAAGCCTTTCGAGAATAATACGCAGAGGTGTCTTTGAGCATGTCAGCTTCAAAATCATTCTCATAGCACTCCATTTGCCCCATTCCAATTTCAACAAATATATCTAACACATTCTTCAATAAAGCTCGATCAATTTGTTCTCCCTCACGTTCTTGATCGATCTTTTAACCAAAAAAAATGCTTAATGAATATAAATTTGCGACTGCTGAAAATCTGACTAAATTAAGAAGAAAAACTTACAAGAGATATTACAGCATCCCTCACTTTACCATTTATTTCCTTGTACACCTGTACATAGAGAAGTGCATAAAATTGATTTGCAATTAAGCTACCTTCAGTACTAGCCCTACAAAGCATGTCCTAACAGAAAGAATAACATAAACCCAACAGAGTTTCAGCTGTTACATTACCAAATCCCGGAAGCAACTCAATCCAACTTCATTAAGAGGTGGAAGTGATCTCCGAGCAATAAAATAGCGATCTAAATAGTGAAAGAAGCGAGAAAGCCACCTAACCATAATCTTATGGTTTGCCCACCTTCTCACAAGCTCTCTCAACATAAATTCATCATGCTTCTCTCTTAAAGAAGGTAATACCTAAATGAAACAAAAAGATTGTATTTTATTAGAACAAATGTTCAAAAGAAATTAGTAGCAGCCAAAAAATACAGAAATTGAATAAAATTTAAAAAAGCATGCCAATGGCATACTTTATAGTTAAACTGTAAAATAAATTAGACATGACCCACAAAACAACTCACTTATAACAAAATTTAGAGATTTATCTAATGATTTTTAGAATACACCAAAGTCCTACTGTGCCTCATTCATATCACTTTTGTGTCTCATTCTCACATAAACATTACTTCTAATGATTTATATAATGATATTTCATTTGAGACTCGTATTACTTCTGTGCCTCATTCTCACTAAATATGGATACAGTGATATTTGAAAAGGGCAGCCGTATGTCTTGTTATCTTTTCTTTTGCCAAGACCATGGACTAATCGTGCTTTTCATTCTTAACAGATTCAGAAAGTTCACATGGATCTCTGAAATTTCTTCATTTTGTTCCTGATAGTGCAACATGGATATAATATCAACTGCCACTTGCATTTCCTCAAGTGAAATATCTCCCACTATAGGCTGTCCTAAAGGTTCAGTCAATATGTAGAGTACATGCAAAAATCAAATATATACTGTTATTACTTCATAAATCAATGATATATTGCTATTACTTCATCGCAATGAGGATCATTTACTGCTTTGCAAATTAGGTCTATATAGGAAATATCAAAATTTTGAGCTATTAGTTATTTTCTGACGTTTTAGTATCACATTTAAAATTGTCAATTATGGAAAAAGTTGAATCTTCCAATTGAAAGATTCAGTTCCAAATTATTGCTTTTAAGAAAAATAACTGTTACCTAAGAAGATGGAAGAAATACGCCGTTATATTATATAGGCCTACAAAGAAGAAGCAACAAATAAATTAAACAACTATTTTAAACAAGGAGCCCCTTTGGCATGAAATGGGAACGGGAAAGCTCTCTTTCCAAGAATTCCACTTAGTCATCTACCAAAAATATTTTCCCTCACCTTTTCCTTTCCTAAAGTCCATTTTTCATGTACAAAGCACAGTCTAAATTCTTGCCCAACTAATGGTTGATGAATAAGATTGCCCTCATAATAAAAGTCAATTAGCCATTTAATTCGTGATTATACAACCTTTGTCAAATTCATTGCTATGGAATGAACGATATCACATTTGATGTCATGAGGTTAGGCAAGTATTACCCTCGTAGGAAATAGGAAAAACTCAAGACTGGAACATGACACACCACAGATTAGTCCACTATCAAGACGGTAGCGTATAGTCCACCATCCATACAGTAGCGTTACTCACCGTTGATAGAATGTATTCTTCAAACGATTCCCTGTACTTGTCATACAGTTGTTGGGAATAATCATGAGGAGGCTTTTGAGTGCACATATTGTAGATAGTCCTGCAATGAGAGTTAAGGAAATGCAGTGCCTAACGAAGATACGCAATTAACTCCAGTAAAAGTGATCAAACAAATAAAAATTTAATAGAATAAACATGTGAACAATGAAACAGCTCAGAGACGGATACGTATACAGCATCATATAGTCCTCGGAGCTAAACTGAGGCTCGGGCAACCCTTCAAGAATATTCTTCAGTTTTGTGATGCCCTTCTGCATGAAATCCCATCCTTGTTCTAGGTCAATCGTCTTGCGCTCACTCATCGACATGTTGGCAAGCTAAATCCCAGATATTAGAACCTGCAAAACAGACCCGAAATATTTATAAATTGAAAAAGGACATTAACTTCACATAGGAAAGTATCAGAAAATAACAGCGAAAACCATGGTAATCAGCATACAAGAAAAATTTCATCCCCAAATACAACCACAAATCGAAGAACCAAGGCCGAAAAATTCAATCTCTATCACCCCACCGTTCAATCCCCCTTCTTATCATACAAACCACCAACAAACAAATAATGCGAACCCATGGCTCACAACAGGACAGGCAAATTCAAGCAGCAGATAACAACACAGATCAGAAGAGCAAGATCACGGAATAAGCAAAAGAAGGAGCATACAGGCATGTAGACAGAGCAAATAAATAACAACAAAAACCCTTCCTCAACGAAGGAGAAAGCTCAATCGCAGATTTCTTCCCAAACGAAACCCTAACTATGGTCGGTAACAAAGATGATGATGAACCGGAAAGAAGAAGGAAGGCTCAAATTGAGCACCAAGGTGAAGAAAATAAAAAGGATTCTGTTATGCGCCTAGAACAACGTGAAAATTTATTCGTAGTTAATGCAGATTTTTATTTACATTCAATGAAACCGATTCTAAATGTGGGCGAAAATTGTTCCTTTCCTTGATATCTATCTATCTATTTATTTTTATTCTTATATATCAATTTATTTTTTATTTCAAACGAAATCTCAGGTTCAAAATATCTTAGTATTATTCAAGATAATTTCATCAACTCAGATTCACTGTAATTAAGAACCGATCGTAATTTAAAATAACACCGATCACTCGTACTTTATTTAAAAAAAAACTCTCAGATCCAGAGAATCTAATTATTATTTTGATGAATAATTCCTTTTTATACCATCCTCGATTCATTAATACAGTTACTTGGTGCTACATGAACATTCACACATAATAAATTATGTATTCAGATTCATTTATTATGGAACATGTACACCATAATGTTGGTATAGATGCAGTGTAATGTAGTTCATGTGTTAGTATTTAATAATAATAATTAATACGATTAAAATCATAATTAATGTTATTGTTAAGAAAATTTATCATCAAGTCTCAAATAAAAGAATTGATGAACAAAATGTTTCAAAGATTCACAAAATTACCATCATGTTCGTAAAGTATCCGGTTCCTCATAATATCCCTAAAATATACTAAGTTAAATTTAATCGTTATTGAATTTAATTGAGAGTGAATGTTCTTAAGACTTTCTTGTTGTCCCATATACCCAAAATTAATACACATCATACGTAAGCAATTAAAATCTCTTCCAACGTGAACAGCACTCATTACTTAGTGCTCGTTTGAGAATTCTGTTGGGAAAATGGATTTTGCAGATTTCGAGGTATTTTGGGAATTTTGAGATGGTTTTACGGATTTTAAGATGGTTTTTACAGATTTCGAGATGGTTTTGTCTTGACTTACGTGCACCGTTTGGGAAAATGGCTTCCCAAACAGGCACTTAATTAACACTTGAACTCTGCTCCTACCACAAGGTTTAAGATTAAATGCCCTCATAAATTAACAATGTAAATTAATTTTCTAATTTAATTTATAGTCCATGAGGTAAGTTTACAGATGAATTTTATCTTAATTTACATAAATGTAATTTTTCAACGTTAGGTAGTCATGTTGTGTGTGTGTGTATATACTTGTGCTCTTTTGTTTAAACCAATAGTATTGAAGTTTTTTTTAGTTTTAACCACTTTCTTTCATGAGGTTTTAAATTTCATCTTTATATTTAAAAACTAAAAGTAGCAGTACTACTACCAACAATAATAATCAATTCCTTTAGTGTATATTTTGGGCTTGGTTGAGAACCAGGTTTGAAACCTATGTTTCACAGATTCCGAGGTAAAAACTATGGGCGTGTTTGGAAAGTTAGTTTGAAACCTAGGTTTCACAAATTCCGAGGTAAAATCTAGGTTTTGAAAAGTGATTTATATTTGGGAAGTTATAGCTTTTACGGATTTTGAGGTAAAAAAATGGGTAGGAAAGATGAAAGTAAGAAAGAGAAAGAAAGAAAAAGTAGGAAAGAGAAAGAAAGAAAAAGTAGGAAAGAGAAAAGAAGAAAAAGTAGGAAAGAAAAAACCTAGGTTTCAAACATAGGTTTTGAAACCTATGTTTTGGAATCTGGGCTGCCAAACGAGCCCTAGATTTTGAAAAGTGATTTATGTTTGGGAAGTTATAGCTTTTACGGATTCCGAGGCAAAAAAGTGGGTAGGAAAGAGGAAAGTAAGAAAGAGAAAGAAGAAAAAGTAGGAAAAAGAAAAGAGGAGAAAGTAGGAAAGAGAAAACCTAGGTTTCAAACTGAGGTTTTGTAACCTAGGTTTTGAAACCTAAATGCCAAACAAACCCTTTATTTTTATCATTAATCAATTATACATCACTCATCTCCATTCTCCACCAATTCTCTTGTAATGCCTCATTTGGTACGCTGGAATTGATTCTGGTGGAAATGGAGATAGAAATGAAGATGAAAAAAAGGAGGGGTCAAAAAATCAATTCCATGGGTTACATCATGAAATTCATTTCTACCCATTATGAATTCCATTTCCATTCCCATTTTCACCTCTCAATTTCATCATACCAAACATAGGAAATGAATGTCATTTCCAATTTTATCATACCAAACTTTTCCTCCACTAGCTTATGAAATGAAATGAATAAATTAACTAATTTATTTAATTTTCTTAATTTGGTTGTTTGGATCATATATCAAGATCGAAAGTAGCATTTTTCTGTTTAGGATTTAGGGTCACTATTTTGATTTATGATATGTCCATTTCTATCTTTAATATAAATATAATATCGATTTTAATATATTAAATTATAGGTCAATTTTGTATACACACATGTACAATATATAAATAAGTCGCCAAACAAAATATAAAGATAACTGTAGAATAGCACATATGGATCTTTTACTTTGACCGTAGAAGGAGTGAGTGCAGAGAGCTTTTTCTGTATAGTGAAAGAAGTTGTAGTGTCAATTTGGATTAGCGTTGAAAACTACTTGCCCAAATTAACATGACCCTGAAAGTCAGCTAGGAGAGGATGGGAGATCGCGGGAATCCACCCCAGTCGTCGGAGGAGAAGGATGCGATGCACCGTAGCCGGAAGAAGGTCCGGGCAGGAGAAGGAAATTTCACGAATGATCAAACTTTGCCAACTAGAGATTAGAGTGGATGCATGACGCTGTAACGGATGAACCAGAGAAGGCGAATAGCAACAACGCTGCTGCTGCAAGACGAAGCGCTTGGGAAAACCCATGGGGTGACTTTTAAAGAGGCGGTTGCAAATAAAAAAGATATAGTTGATGAGGAGGAAGAGGACTGGTGGAGTAACGATAGGTGGAAAGCGAGGATCAAAGTAGAAACGACGGATATGGGTCCGAATGTGATTATCCCAGATTCAGAATGAAAATGTCTAGCCAAACGATAGGAGAATGCTGTATTTGTGAAACTATTGGGGCGCATGGTAAACCCAGAATACCTGGAGAATAAACTGAACCAGCTATGGGGGAAGGAAGGGAAGCTTGAGATGATAGATATCGGTTCAGGATTCTTTGTTGTGAGATTTGCGCATGAGAAAGATTATGAATTGGCTCTGACAGGAGGACCGTGGCTACTATATGATCATTACCTTGCAGTGCAACCTTGGCGACCAGAATTTGACCCAGAGGAAGCGGTTATCAGTAAAATTGCTGCATGGATTCGTTTGGATAAGCTGCCGGTTGATTACTATGATCCTGGGATGCTCCACGTCTTTGGTTCTCAGGTGGGTACTGTCCTTAAGATTGATTCAAACACCATAGGAAGGAAAAAAGGAAGGTTTGCCAGAATATGCGTTGAACTTGATCTAACTACTCCTTTAAAACCGTTAATCCTGGTCAATGGCAAAGCTAGGAGGGTGCAGTACGAAGGGATTCATCTTATTTGTTTCGACTGTGGGCGGTATGGTCATGATAAGGATCATTGTCCCTATCACAGCTCATCGGAAATTAATGGCGAAGGTGAGACGAAGAAGACAGCTGGTTCGCCACCACCAACTAATGTCGAACCAAGGTGCAGCGAGAGGAAGACGGCAGTGCCGGTCACTGGTTTCGACCAGTGGACGGTGATCCGGCGTCAACGAGTTTCCCGGGGATTTGGTTTTCCAGTTAGGAAGGACAGTGATTCTCGGCTGAATCATAGGGAGAGATTCGTGGCAACGGAAAATGGATCACGATAGCAGGTGCTATTAAATCGGGACGAGGATAATGAGAGCAGTCCAAAGTATCAGGAAGGTGCTAAGATCACGCTAAAAGCTCCAACTAATTACGTGGCTTCTACCAGGAGAGAAACAAGACAAAAGCATTCCAATCTTGCTGGGCTCAAAGGGAAAATTGAAGATGGGCCAAATAATAAAGTAGGGGCCCAAGGTGGCAAGGAGGATTTCACGAGCGAATTGACTAAGATGGACAACATGCAAAAACAAAGTGGGGCTGAAAACATGAACATGGACCACTTACTGCAGGCCAAGCATCGTTTGGGCTTGAATACCAATGTTGGGCCGAGAAAGGAAAAAGGAAATGAGGACAAGGTGAGAACCAAAACAGAAAAAACTGTAGCGCAAGTCTTGAAAGGGAACAATTTATGTCTGACTACTTCACTAGTGCAAAAACAAGTGGAGAATTTCACGTGCATGGAGGCGATGGACGCTGACATCCCTTTTGACCCTGGTGAATCATCAAATACTGACTGTTCAGGGCAGTTAAACCAGCCTTTGACTGAGAATATGCTTGAGGGGATTAACGATTGTCGTGAAAGTGCTAATGAGGCGGCTCGATATTGTTGAAAACGTCTTTACAATAGATAAAGTTTTCATGGGATCAAATATATGCATTTGGAATTGCAGGGGTGTGGGCAGTCGCGCGTTTAATAAGTTACTGATAGACATGAGGAAAAGATATAAATTTGATTTCCTTGCTTTGCTCGAGACTAGACAAAACAGCAGAAAAGCAAGTCTTTTGGCGCAACGAATTGGTTTTAAGAACTTTGATATCATTGATGCTTCTGGCTTTAGTGGTGGTATCTGGTGCTTTTGGGACAAGAACGTGAACTTTACTGTGTCTTATAAGTCTTCTCAAGTAATGCATGGCACTTTTGATATAGGTACTGAAAAGGCATGGAACTTTTCTGTGGTTTATGGTCACCCTAACGTCGCGATAAGGCGTATCATGTGGCAACATCTTCGAACCATCAAAGAACGAGGAGTGGGTAGGTGGTGTATTGGGGGTGACTTCAACGCAACAATAAGCAAGGATGAGCGTAAATCAGTTGCCCGAAGCCCCGCAAGTCCTGATCATGAATTCATAAATTGGAGTAACGAAGCGGATATGTCTTCACTGGAGTTTCAGGGCCCTCGCTTCACTTGGCAACGCGGTAGCTCTTTTAGTCGTATCGATCGATATGTGGCTAACCCTGAGTGGGTGAATTCGTTCCAGTCCGCATCAGTCATTCACCTGCCTAAACTGAAGTCGGACCACTGTCCTTTATTATTAAAACTAAGTGATACATCTCAAGGGAAGCAGGGAGAAAGATAGTTCCGGTTCTTTGCTCCTTGGGTAACTCATGAAGGATTTGCTCAACTTGTGAAGGACCATTAGAAGGTAGATTGCAACTGGAAGGAGGCTGTTAATCATTTTCAAATAAAAGTGAAAAGGTGGAATATAAGAGTATTTGGAAATATTGAAAGAAGAAAAGCAGACCTTTTGTCGCAATTGGAACAATTGAACCTACAGCCATAGGGTGATTTATTTTGGGATAAGAGAAGACATGAGGTGTGGGTTGAGTTAGACAAGTGCCTCGTTCAAGAAGAGATGATGTGGTTTCAACGGTCGAGATGCAAGTGGTACCATTACGGGAATAAGAATACTAAATATTTCCACTCTTTTACAAATATCAGGAAACGTAGGAAGAATATTGAAGCATTGCAAGATGAAAATGGGGTGTGGATTTATGACAGCAAAACCATCACATCTATGGGGACTAAGTTCTTTGAACAGCTATTCACTTCCACCACATCCCAAGCTCCTACGGTCAGTTTTGGTGGTAAGTTCCCTTCATTGTCCTCAGAGGAAATGAATGATTTGGGCAGAATGGCTTCGTCACAAGAAATTAAACAAGCACTATTTAGTATGGGAGCCTTAAAGGCTCCAGGACCAGATGGTCTCAACCCTCTATTCTTCCAAAGCCAATGGGACCAAGTAAGTCAATCGCTGATCAAGTTAGTGAAAGACGTTTTTGATGACCCGGAGAAAGTTAGAGACATTAATGTCACAAATATTGCTTTGATTCCGAAGGCGGAGACACCACAGTCCTTTCGTGATTTTTGACCCATCAGTTTATGTAATGTAATCTATAAAGTCGTGACCAAAGTGCTGGCTACAAGACTCAAGAGAGTGCTGCCAAGTGTGATTTCACCTAATCAATATAGTTTTGTACCAGGGCGCCAGATTTCAGACAATATTATACTTGCTCAGGAAGTGATCCATTCGATGAGAAAGACGAAGAATAAGAAGGGTTACATGGCTATTAAGCTTGATTTAGACAAAGCATATGATAGAGTGAGTTGGGAGTTTGTAATTGATTGCTTAAAGGAACTAAACTCTCCTCCTTGTCTCATAAACTTAATTTATCATTGCTTATCTTCGGTTGAAATGCAAATCTTACGGAATGGAGAAAGAGGGTGCAGGTTCACTCCTACCAGAGGGATACGACAAGGGGACCCGATCTCTCCTTATCTTTTTGTTATTGTGATTGAAAAACTTGCCCACATGATCCTACATGAAGTGTTACTGGGAAGCTGGAAACCTTTCTGCTTACTGAAGAATGGAACAGATGTATCCCATCTCTTCTTTGCAGATGATTTGCTCCTATTTGCAGAAGCCAGTCTTGAACAAGCTGCCATCATTAAAGCTTGTGTGGATGACTTTTGTGCCGCCTCAGGAGAAAAGGTGAATAATGCTAAATCCAGGATCTTCTTCTCTGCAAATGTAGATCACACTAGAAGAGAGGAAATTAGTCAGTTTTTGGAATTTAATATCACTCCAGACTTGGGTAAGTACCTGGGGGTCCCGCTTCATCATCAAAGGGTCACAAAGAGCACTTTTCAGTTTGTCCTCAATAAAATGGATAATAGACTTACCAGTTGGAAGGCACAGAACTTGTCGTTAGCTGCGCGCCACACGCTTGTGTCCTCAATGGTAGCTGCAATACCAGCATCTACAATGCAGACGACTTTGCTTCATGTTAGCATATGCAATGAGATTGATAAGAAGAATCGTAACTTTTTATGGGGCAGTACAAGTGATGTCAGAAAACCTCATTTGGTGGCTTGGGACGATGTCTGTAGATCCAAAGCAGAAGGTGGTCTGAACCTCCGTTATGCTCGAAAACAAAATATCGCATTCATGATGAAAGTGGGTTGGAATCTGATTTCCCGTAGAGATGCTCTTTGGGTCAAATTTGTAAGAGAGAAATATAAGTGTGGTGGGGATGTTATTCCTCAGATGAAGAAACGCAGACACGAGTCACAGCTATGGAAAGGTATCAAAATATCCTGGAATGACACCCTTAAAGGGATTGGGTGGAAACTGGGGGATGGCTCTAAAACACGATTTTGGGAGGATCGTTGTGTACCTTATTATGATAAGCTAGGAGCCTACGCTACCCGAGTGCTAGATGATCAAACGAAGGATGAAAAAGTAGTTGATTTCATATCGAATGGCGAATGGCAGTGGGAAAAATTTAACACTCTTTTGCTTAGGGCGGTGTTACAGGCGATTGCTAGGATTTGTCCTTCACAGTTGAATGGGCGAGAGGATCAACCCAGGTGGTGGAGATCGGCGGATGGAGAATTCTCTCTCAAGTCAGCTTATACTTCTTTATGTGACCATAGAGGATAGGCTAGAAAGACAATTTGGATGAAGATTTGGAAGCTACCAGTTCCTCAACGCTATAAACATTTCATTTGGTTGTGTGGAAGAGATCGCTTACTAACAAACTTTGCGCGATTAAGGAAAGGAATGCAAGAAAGCAGTTGTTGCACTATATGTGACAATACAAAAGAAGACACTCTGCATGCTATACGGGACTGCACCATCGCAGCTAGGTGTTGGGCTGAAATCATTCCCCCTCAGCTCATGAGGAAATTTTTCGAGAAGGACAACTTAATTCAATGGCTAGAGTGGAATTTAAGTCTTCGGTTACAGGTTAAAGGGTTCCAGTGGAAGTTATGGTTTACTATACTGAGCATGCATATATGGCTCAACCGCAATGCATATATTTTTCAGAATAGTGCAGTGGGATTCAAGCAAGTGGTAGCTCATGCAAAGGTAGTATTATCCTGTTCGGACCAGACTTCATATCAGGAGGTTGACACTGTAAGAAGGAATCACGTGTGGCAACCCCCATTTGTTGGATATATCAAAATTAATGTTGATGGGGCAACCAATCAAAAAACAAATGCTTCAGCCTGCGCCGGGATTGCCCGAAATCATGATGGGGTGATGCTCGACGGTTTTATGTTCAGAATGACTCAAGGTTCAAGTCTGCATGCAGAAATATGGGCTGTGATTTGGGGACTGAAACGTGCATGGGATCTCAAATGGAGGAAAGTAGTTATTGAAACGGATTGTCGGGAAGTTATCGATCTCCTTAATACTGGCTGGGCAGAAGAGCATCAGGAGGGAGAGCTTCTTGCTGAGATCCAAAGACGACTTGACCAAGAATGGGATGCCAATATCGTTTGGTGCAGCAGAAACGCAAATGGAGTTGCTGATGTTATGGCAAAAAGTGCCTTGAGTAGGGCGGAAGGAATCAACTTCTTCAACTCGCCCCCAGACTTTATTTCTCGTGCTCTGATGTTGGATAGCAATGGGCAGTAGACATTTCCTGTAATCGAAAAAAAAAGAAAACTACTTGCCCAGCTATCATTGCCTTCTTTGGCTGAACTTCTAGATAGCTCAAACACACATTCAACAGTGTTTTTCCGTAAAATAAGATATTATCATTCTCACATATTTACCTCGTCTTACGTAAAAATACTTTTCTACCGTGTTTCTAAATGGCCCATGGTTTACGAAATAAGTATGTAAAAATAGTTTTATCTAGAATTGTGTCAACATGACTTTTCATCAACGCTAATTATATGAGTGAGAGAAGCGAGGGTTTGAAGTTCATACTTCAAAAGTATCTGCTTTTGAGGGAATTTAAAGAATGTTTCATCTTCAAAATTACTAAGCAGATTAGTATATACCCATAAATTTTTGTCTATGACAGCATATTTATAGCTATCAAGGTTTAAAAGTATTTTTACAGTGAAAAGATATTTATTGAAGTAATGTCATCTCTCAAATGTTAAAATAACTGTAATATTAATGTTGCCTAATGATTAAAACATATTAAGGTTAAGCATTAACCTGGTATTCGTGATCTTTGGATATACATACAGTGGCAAGAGTGTTTCCAAAAGCTAAACACACGTTCAACATTGTTTTTCCGTAAAACGAGATAATCTCATACACATATTTACCTTGATTTTGGTAAAAGTATTTCTCTACCGCGTTCCCAAACGGATCCACTATTTTTTAATATATATGAAAAAAGTTTATGTGAGTTAATTTCAGGGGGTCAGGACCTGTCTCTAAGTTCAAAAAAATATCTGCAGATGCGCTTACAAATCGTCCACCAATAAATTTATTAGATTGATAGAGAGATTTGAACTCACTACTTTATGAGCTGTGAGTTAAATCCTTATGCTATGGATGAACATTTATTTTTTTTTATACACAAATTTTAGGCAGGGGGTTGGGCTCACCTACAAGCTAAGGGCGGGGTAAAATCTCCCTTCCTCTTAGGTCATACCAATGTTGGACGGGGCGAGCCGTCAATTACCCTTAGGCGTTTATCTAAGCACCCAGGAGCTAGGATGCCTCCCCAAACGCTGCGACTGGAGCCACAACAAAATGACCTTCCCCGATATTGAACCCTCTCCCTTTGATAAGAGTGTCCAATACCTTCATCAGTGAAAATGTTCAACAAATGTTCATCCATTTGTTTTTATGGATGAACATTTGTTGAACACTAATAATGTGAAGTAATTGTTGATTTCACGGTTCTCTGAAGCCCAAAACAATTAGACTAACTTACAAAGTAGTAAGCATACGTGAAAGGAATTACATATGAAAACTTGAAGATTGAATATTGAGTTTAATTCGGTAAGTCCCCTTTTCTTAATGAACATGCCAGCTCTCAACTGTTATAATTGCATAATTTTTGCTGTTTATGTTTTTCAAAAAAATATTTTTATTTAATTTTGAATTTTTCATTTTATTTGGTAATTAAGTGGGATTGAGAGGGGGTTGAGATTTGGATAGATTGGCTCAATTAAACACGTACATTTGGATTTCTTCTTCATTTAGATTTAACAGTATCTGTTTACCTTCAACTTAAATCAAACTATGTACAAGAAAAAATATATAAATTCAAATAAAACAGTCAAACAGATAGAAATCAATTCTGAAAAATATATTACAATACAGTCCTTAACATTCGTTCAGTTCATATTTATTAATTTATTTTATAAAAATATTTATTGTTTTTTTAAAAATATGTGAACCAAATTTTTTTGTACACGCGGTTTGATTTAAGCACTTGTTTGGAAACCAATTTTAGAACCTAGGTTTGGTTTCAAAACCGAGGTTTTGTCCAAGCAAATTTTTCTTTCCCAAAAGCTATTTTGGTTACAAAATCTCAGTTTGAAACCTAGGTTTTTTCTTTCATACTTTTTCTTCTGTTTTACTTTTTCTTTCTTTCTCTTTCCTCTTTCCTACCCACTTTTTTGCCTCAGAATCCGTAAAAGCTAATAACTTCACAAACATAAATCACTTTTCAAAACCTAAGTTTTGTCTCGGAATCTGTAAAAGCTTTTTTCCAAAATCTATTCTCCAAAACCTAGGTTTTACTTCGGAATCTGTAAAAGCCATTTTCAAAATCACATTCAAATAAACTCTAAGTTGATGGTAAATCTAAATAGAGAGGAAATGGAGATGGAGAGGCTACGCCCCGAATTAAAGTGCGCTGAACTAAAATTCAAGGACTGAATTATTTTTAAGTTAAAATTATAAGAGCAAAACACTAATGGTGCCTTTAATTTATGTTCATATCGGTATCGAAATTGATTGATATTGATTTTGTTAATGTTAATGAAAACAAGAACTTTTTCAATCAACCCAAATATATAATAAATGTAATTCGCCTCAACAATTAATTTATGAATATCTGGGGGGAACAGAGGAAGAAGAAGCAAATGATGAAATCTCTATAATAATTTTGCATGATGAGGATCATCGTGAGAACGCACACATGCTTTCCTCTCCAATTACATCATTAGACTACATGCATGCATGAAGTCTTTTATAATCACTCCAAGCTCAATTAGAAGTAGAGGACGCCTGCGGCGAGTGCTGCGGCTCCGGCAGCGGCGGAGAATTGGAATGTGGATGCATCGCTGGACCCTGATGAGCCAGCAGAATCGAAGGCGTCGGGAGGCACCGGTCCGCCCATAGGAGCGGCGACGACGCTGTCTGGTGAATCAGCGGCTTCGAGGACTCCGATGACTCTATTGGTGGGAGGTTCGGCGAAGTCGGCGTCAGAGTTATCAGAGGAATCAACCGGAGAGGGAGTGGATGCTGCTGCGGCGGCGGCGACGGCAAAAGCCTGAACGACGGCGAGCAAGAGGAAAGCGAGGACCACAACCTGACGAGCCATTCTCTCTATGTGGAAGAAATAATTATTCCTTAACTGTTATTATTAGTCCTGGTCGTCGTGGCTGAGATAATATGAACGAGGAAGGTTTGTTTATATAGGAAATGTACGTCGAAAACAAGATATGATAAATGATGTTGCGAAGTGGGAGGGAGGCCACTGATGTACTTTGTGGTTAATGTAAGTCTTAGGCTGTTTCTGTTATTTTTGGTTTTGACGAGTGATACAATATAATCTCGTGATAGAATTACCATTATTGTTATAATATCCACCCATAAAATAGAAATTATTTGGTGTTTTTAATGGTTCTTAAACACTACTTCAGCTTCTTATAATATAAGGATCAATTAACTTTTTTACTGATCACATTCTTCTTCTCTCTCATACTTCATCTCCTGCTAGGTATAAGTATTCAAACTTTTAAAATATTTATATATTTTTATAAATGGATCTATTTGATGTATAAATCATATGATAAATATCATTTTTTGAGATGTAACAAATTTTTTTAAGATGCAATGTTATCTCGAAAGTATTCAAAACGAAGCAATTCCACCCTGTCCGTTACAATAGCTAGCTTTGACCATTACTTTGACTTATATTTCCTTGACCAAAAAAAAACTTATATTTCACTAATATTGCACTCTTTAAGTCTTAACACATTCACTTCACCCTTCAGGTCCACCTCATCATCCACATCACATCGCTCCCCTCTTCTCTCTTCATCAGTCACTTTCTCTATCCCTCTCTCTCATCCTCGCCGTCAGCCCCATCGTCCTCTTCCCCTTCCCCACCATTACTCATCGGCCCTATTTGATAAGCAGTGGCTTATTTTCATAAGCATGTTCAACAGTGCTTTTCTGTAAAACGAGACAATCTCCTCCACATATTTGTCTCGACTTATGTGAATAAGTATTTATAAGTGGCTTATGGCAGTTTGCCAAACGGCCCATCATCTTTCAAAGGCAACCTCCTCCGCCTTGCTCTTCCACTTCCACTCCATCCTTTCTTCTTCCTCTTCCCATCAATCACTCAATTCTACAACCTCATCACTCCTTATCGTCGGTTCACTGCAAATCGATGAGGAAGAAAGGTTGTAGACTTTTAGGTGGATGCATTTAACGTAAAAGTACTTCCCTACCGCTTTTACAAACGAGCCCATAATCTAATGGTACGTATATATAAATATTTTTAAAATTTGTAATTCAACATGCAATCCAAAGATTGTCTTGAATAGAGTGAATCTGAGTCATTTACCTTGATGAATATGTAATTTTTGGAACTCGTGTGTGTATTTGAGAGAGAGACCAACATGTGAATTCTTTTGCGTGGATGAATACTAGCCTACTACTGTACGTTTGTTTAAGATCGTCAGTGATAATTGATTTATCTCCTCTCTCTCTCTCTCTCACTCAGGAAAGGTTCATATTTTGTTGGATTTTTTCTCGAATAAATAAAGCGTTTACATAAATATTGCCGTTAATTACATATTAACATATATTATCCTGCTCAACGAATTGAAACAACCATCAATATTTGGATATTTTCAGAATTAACTATCTGTGAACACCCACCATAGTCTATGGGTGTGTTTGGGAAGTCTGTTGGGAGAAAGGAGTTTCCAGATTTCGAGATATTTTACGGATTTCAATATGATTTTATGTCTTTCGAAATGGTTTTAATGAATTTTGAGATGGTTTTTACAGATTTCGAGATTGTTTTATATTGGAATGTGTGTACCGTTTAGGAAACGGTGTTCCCAAACAAACACTATAAAGGCGAGAAAAGATGTTTATTGTAATTTTAAATATAAAATTTGAATCTTATTGCACAATTTGTTATTTAATTTGGGGCGTTTGGCAAAGTTTTTGAACACCCTAAAAGTACGTTCAACAGTGTTTTTCGCAAAACAAGATAATCCCCTTCACACATTTACCTCATAAATGGTAAAAGTACTTTTCCACAGCTTTCCCAAACGGACCCATTAAGTGATGTATATCTTTATACAAGAGACAATCTTATTTAAAATACTGCCAAACATTAAACGTGGATATCTCTCCCCTTAAGATTAAAATATTTTTTATCATGTTACGAAGGATTAATTCTCCATTGTGAGGTACTAGCCTCTTCACTATATTTCAAATGTATGAACCAGAGAAAACTTTAAACTTTACAAACTCAATTTAACAATTTTTCAGCTTTATTCCTATTTAATATATATTATATCTAATTAGAATCAAGTTCACGTAATAATAAATTAAAAGTTAAATTATACATTCAAATAAAAAATTTAATGAAATGACTGATAAACAGGGTAAAAAAATTACTCCTCTCCTTGCATTGTAAATAGAATAAGGGTATGTTTGGGATAGAAAGTAGTTCCGTTGGGAGAAAGGATTTTACGAATTTCTCGATGGTTTTACGGATTCAAAATGATTTTTACAAATTTTGAGATGGTTTTATCTCGACTTACGTGTACCGTTTTGGGAATGGAGTTCCAAACAAACCCTAAATAGGAGCTCAAACAGTGATCGATATAGCATACTTTTTAAAATATTATAATTAAATGCACTCAAAAAATATTATAATTAAAATCGGGAATTTTTTTTTAAACCTTCACAGATACATGTTCAGGTCCAGTAAGCTGGGGCCCAAATATATATAAATGTCCTTTTTGGCTCCGGTTCGAAAATGAAAACAGTGAGGGAGTGAGATGAAACGGACCAATCTGAGCGGGGTTTCCAGTTAGGGCTTTTCTTTCATCCTGGAACACAGTCTCGCATTTAAAGTGCGTCTCTGAGAACTTGTACACACTGTGTTTGCGCTTCTGAGAGGGATCTTCATTTTCGACTTCGAGAAATGGCGTTGGCTTTTGATGAGTTCGGAAGGCCCTTCATCATCCTCAAGGAGCAGGAGCAGAAGACCAGGTTGAGGGGCCTTGATGCTCAGAAAGCCAACATTTCTGCCGGCAAAGCCGTTGCTCGCATTCTCAGAACCTCTCTTGGACCCAAAGGCATGGACAAGATGCTTCAGAGTCCCGATGGCGACGTCACCATTAGTCAGTTCTTTCATTTCTCTTTATTTTTCATTTTTCCTGTCTCTTAAAGGATGGATTCGGCTTAGAGCTAGTAATCTACGATTTTTTTTCTCTTTCCTTTTTATTTGGTTATTTTGGTTTTGTGATTTGGATATGTAGCAACGACCCTGCCTATTTGTATGATTTTGTAGTTATACGAAATGAAATCTTAACCATTACATTTGCTCGGATTTACTCTGTAAAGACGGGCAAATCAATACATTATTACCTCTAAGTTGAAGACATTGGTTTTCGTGATAGAGCTCTTAATGGCTAAATGATTCACTTACCTTAGAATTCGAAGGGGTATGCTCAATTTGGATAGTTATCCTTCAGAAAGTATGAGATGAAGTTTCCTGATGTGGCAGTTTAGCTAATTTTGAATAGTCAATATGTAGTGTCAGCACTCACTCATTTGATGTCATTTAGTCAATAATTACCCAAGATTGGTGCCCGTATCCCTAAAGGGATGGGTGACCCCAATTTGCAGACTCAAACGAAAATCTCTTCAAAATTGAATAATATGACATTCTGGACGTTGATAAAATGGATTGTCTATATTATGTGAATATTTTTAAATCATGTAAGATCTGTAACTTTGCATCCTTACTGTGGCTAAGATTCCTGAACGGTGAAATTTTGAGTTTGCAGCCAATGATGGTGCAACAATCTTGGAGCAGATGGATGTTGACAACCAAATTGCAAAACTGATGGTTGAATTATCTAGGAGTCAGGATTATGAAATTGGTGATGGTACCACTGGAGTTGTTGTATTGGCTGGAGCACTGCTTGAACAAGCTGAGCGGTTGTTAGAACGGGGAATTCATCCAATTAGGATTGCTGAGGGCTATGAAGCTGCATCCCGGATTGCTGTTGAACATTTGGAGCGTGTAGCTAATAAGTTTGAATTTGGACCGACCAATCTGGAGCCTCTGATTCAAACTTGCATGACTACCCTTTCATCGAAAATGTGTGTACAGTTCAATCCATTTTGTGATGCATCATTGGACTATGAATGGAATGCATGTTTTACACTTAATAATATGTAATTAGTTATATAGTTGTTGATCAATTAGTCATATTATTATGAAGCAGCAAGTTTTGATAGTAGAATAAATTATTTTGATCTTGCAGTGTCAACCGGTGCAAGCGTAGCTTGGCTGAGATTGCTGTCAAAGCAGTGCTTTCTGTTGCTGATCTAGAGAGAAAAGATGTTAACCTAGATCTAATTAAAGTAGAAGGAAAGGTTGGCGGTAAATTGGAAGATACAGAGCTGATATATGGAATAATTGTTGACAAGGATATGAGCCATCCACAAATGCCAAAGCAAATCGAAAATGCTAAAATTGCTATCCTGACCTGCCCCTTTGAGCCTCCCAAACCAAAGACTAAGCATAAGGTTGATATTGATACAGTGGAGAAGTTCCAAACATTACGGAAGCAAGAACAGCAGTATTTTGATGACATGGTTCAAAAATGCAAGGTAACTTTTTGTCACCAATCCTGTGATTTTTCTGTTAATAGTAGGTTTTAACTGGTCATGCCTAAGCATGTCAGTCTTTATGAATCTTGTGATATGAATGCTTTGTTAGCTGGCTTGGGTTGGTGTATCAGCTTCTCTGGGATTAAATTCAAAATTGACTACATTAATTTTCTTGCCTATCAACTGTAGCAACTCTTTGACTTTTCTTACTGGAACTTGTTTGGATTTATATAAATGTGAACGGGTACTCTTCTTTGCAGGATGTAGGTGCCACCCTGGTTATCTGCCAATGGGGTTTTGATGATGAAGCAAATCATCTTTTAATGCACAGGAACTTGCCCGCTGTCAGATGGGTTGGTGGTGTAGAGCTGGAATTGATAGCAATAGCAACAGGTTTACTTTATTTAAGCTTCTCATGTTTTGAAGATATCTTCTTTAAGATAACTTTACTTCATATATGAATTATGGCCATTCATTTATCTACTGGCCCTTGAGGATATAGTGATCTGTTTGTTGATGCAGGAGGAAGAATTGTGCCTAGGTTCCAGGAATTATCTCCAGAAAAGTTGGGAAAGGTATCCTGTTATCCTTTATTTGTCAACAATACTTATTCCTTTCCAGTTATTGGAGATTGAACTCTTTCTTTTCTGAGCCGTGGTATCGTTTGACCTTTTCCCATTTCTACTGTTGGGTTGGTGTGTTGCACACCACGAATTCTCTGTTTTTTGGTTTTTGTGCACTTTGTCATACTGTACATTGATTTATGATCTTGTCTTTTATTGAAGGCTGGTATGGTTCGAGAAAAATCATTTGGTACAACAAAAGACCGGATGCTATATGTTGAGCATTGTGCAAATTCAAGGGCAGTAACAATATTTGTTCGAGGAGGTGAAGACATGTACCTTTTATTGTTTTCCTATCCAATTCAGTTGTTTTATATTGTATTTAACTATTTTAATTTTATTAGCTGTTTTAATGAGTCGCCTGTTTGGACAAAATCAATTGAGCATTGAACTGCTTACATTGGGTTTTGAATTTTTGGAGCTCTTTCATTCTTTGGATATATGATCTGTATTATTGGCTTTACAATTTCATTTCATGGGCTGAGGCACTGAGCGTGCAACTTCTTTAAGATAGTGTTTACCTAGGACTGATTGGTTATTTCGGTATGGTAATCTTGACAAACTAATACAAGCTGTCTATTTTGGTAGGTAATAAAATGATCATAGAGGAGACAAAAAGGAGCCTTCATGATGCCTTGTGTGTCGCTAGAAATCTTATCCGCAACAATTCAATTGTATATGGCGGTGGCTCAGCTGAAATATCTTGTTCTATTGCTGTGGAGTCAGCTGCGGACAGACATCCTGGGGTAGAACAGGTATGAGTTTTTTGTTTTCTCTTATTCATGTTGCTGTATTAATTGCTGAAAACTTCGTTACTCATGCAGTATGCTATTAGAGCATTTGCCGATGCACTGGATTTGGTCCCTATGGCCCTTGCTGAAAACAGTGGTCTCCAACCTATTGAAACTCTATCCGCTGTGAAGTCTCTGCAAATAAAGGTAAATCAAGAATGATGATTGCTTTGAGCTTGGCCCAGCTATTGTATTTAGGACCGTTTTACATTATATATATATAATCTCCGATCGATCTCTGGATTTTTTTGAATATCTTGTGGCACTAACTCTGATGCTACCATCACTTTGCAGGAGAACAATCCCCATTTGGGCATTGATTGCAATGACATCGGGACTAACAACATGCGGGAGCAAAATGTATTTGAGACTTTAATTGGGAAGCAGCAACAGATTCTGCTTGCTACTCAAGTCGTCAAGATGATACTGAAAATTGATGATGTTATATCCCCATCTGAGTACTGATTCATTAGTTGCAAACTCTGTTCTGATGGGTTAAATTTGGTTTCTAGAGCAAGAGATCAGCCATGAGATGTTCCCCTGATTAAATTTATATAATGGATTCTGTCTTTTGGCTTTATGTTGGAGATGAATGACCTTTTCTTTTGTTTTACAATCCTACTTTTAGTCTTGAAAATTATGGATTGATTCATTGTAGTTTTGAGCTTGTAACAGCTGGCAAGAGAGGAAATGAAGTGGGCTTGTTTTCATTGCTATCGCGTGTCCCTATTTGCCATCAAGTGTGTCAAGGTGAGGACTTTCAGAAATTCGGTTCCAGTCATGCACCTCAGTTGTTGGATTGGTGCTTTGAACTAAGCTTATTCTTTTGATACATGTATTAGTATTATGAGATCTAATATTATACTAAGCCTCAATTTCACAGTTCTGCATGCCAACCTGACGTTAAACTTGATATTTAAGTAGTTATGAGTCGGTCTTGCATTTGGTAATTTTTCCTTGTGTATAGACAAAAATCATAAGGGAAGAAAATTATCTCAATGATACACTCAGGAACTTATTCTTAAAAGAATGTTTAAAACTAAACTTAAAAAGAGGCATTAAATTGATGAAAAATGGAAATGATACATTTTTTAATAAATTAAATAGTGATTAATATTTTAATTCTGAATGGTTTATTATTAGTTTTCCATATAATGTTATGAATTCTTGGTGTTATTTTAAGGGATTCAATGTTTGAAACGTTTCAATGGACCAAAATTCAATTCATGAATTGATCGGAGTGAAGAGTAGAGGATGCCCTTCATTCTTGACGATAAATATTTCTCCCTGCACAATAATCTTTTTTCTCGCATCTATCACAACTCTCTCTTCCTCTCACGCACGCACGCGCTTTGGTTTAACATTCAAGGTTATGAAGATTTCTTATTGTGCAAGTAACATTTGTCTTGGAGACCACAATGAGAAAAAAAAAGCCCAATTTTAACTAAATTGTTGCTAAGCAAAGTATTCTATAAAATCACCACGAAACGAATGGGCAATAAATGAAGCATCATCAATGTATCAACCATCAGATGTTTTTGAACTATCAATAACCAGTCGAAGCCTAGGAGTCAACAAAGCATATTGTTGCAGCATCATGAGGCCCTTGTTACCTGTTTACCCTACCATACACCTTCGTTGATTCTTTTCTTTGATTCCCTATTTACAGAATACACAGAAGGAACTTGAACACTAGAATGCAGCATCATCATGCATTGAGACCATAAATTAGTGGATAGAGCATATAATACACAAGACGATCAACTGAGATCAACACCAACCCTCTCTGGTCTTCCCCTCTCGGTCTGGTTGGCAGCAAGCTCGATTCCTAGCTGTCCTCTGTCCCCAGCGCCAAAGGCGTACAGCTTGCCCGATTCAGTGAGTGCAAAGGTATGAGCATTCCAGTATATAGAGTTGGTCAGGCTGATCTGAACCACCCGTTCATTCACCTGCTTCAGTGAAGTCTAAGAACATTTGAGTGCCCATTGCCCTGTGCATGTATAAACATTGAATAGATGAGTAACTTAATAGAATCAATATGCTCTTAGCGAATAAGCATAACTTGTAATAGAATGTGCCAACAGTAAATTAGAATCTGGTTTTAGAGCTATAATAAAATATCCAGTCTAGAACAAACTTAGCAATGATGTGTAATGTGACCATGCAAAGGGCAAATAAGTGACAGACATTCAACGGAAAGACTCATTCTGAAAACTGAAATCTCCATAATTGGAAATAATCTAAAAGTCTTGTTAAGACTGAAGAGTATATATATTAGCAACGAGATGAAAATAGGTTCATTATACGGTCTCTGGAGATTGAGTTTTCTCACCATTAGATCTACCTTGAGATTGTCACTCAATAATAAAGATTGAATTATCTCACGTTGGGAGAGAGAGCTTATTCTCTTGAAGGGCAAAGCTCCCAAAAGAATATCCAATAGAAAATAAGAAAGAGTGCAAAAAACAAAGCAGACCTGTCCATCGTCATTTCGGTTGTTATGTCCAAGACTAGAAGATTCTCCACAACCAAATGAATACACATCACCATTGTCAGACACTACAAAGGTAGTGTAATCTCCAGTAGCAATGTGAATTGCTTTCACATTGCTCAATGCTTCCACCACCTTAGGTACTGATTCACAATCTTCATTACCATGGCCCAAGCAACCATAGCGCCCCCATCCCCATGTACAAACACGGCCATCCTGCCCCACTACAGCTGCATGCCATGCACCAGCTGCAACTACCATGGGTTGAAGATTTAAATTCTGGAACTGTTCAATCAAACGAGGATGCTTCTCATCAGTTCTTGTACCGTGTCCAAGTTTTCCACCTAAGCCACACCCAACTGAGTATACTGACCTGTTATGTATTCATAAGATCAGTAAAACTCAGTTATGAACAATAAAAATGACCTAAACTACATGGAAAAACTAAATAGGTTTAAGGATAATGATTTGCAAGGCAAGGCTTCAGCATTTATTTAAAAAAGGAAAAGGAAAAACAAGTTCAATATGTTCTCATGCCAGGACATAAAAGTTCATTAAAAAAGCAAAACCAAAGCAATGAAATTTTGCAATTAATTGAAGCATGCAAAAAAGCCCGATTAGCACATAACTGCTAGTTAGAAATTCTCTATGTTAATAGCCAAGGGAACGAGTCACAGTTGGAGCTCACATTCCACTGGGTTGACATGCCAGACAAAGTAGGTAGCAGTATCCAGCAGCTATTTGAACCACTGGTATGTTTTCAAGGGCTCCTAATAAAGGATGAGGTTGCTTATCATTTAGATCGGTATGATGGCAGAGTCTCCCATCACTACCCCAAGAAAATGTATAAACCCTTCCTTCTCTTGACAACACAGCTGTGAAGAAATTTCCAATTGCAGCCTGAACCACAAATATGTTCTTCAAAGACTCGACTAACAAGGGAGTTGTAACAATCTTTGGTCCTTGACCTCCAATCTCAGCTTCCCCAAAGGAGTCTTTGCCAAAGGCATATACCTGCCCAGAATCACTGATTAACATTGTCCTCCCAGCCCCAGCAGCTGCTTGTATAATTTGAATTCCTTGCAGAGATCTGCAACATAATGGAGCTCTGTGAACATTTAATCAAATATTCACCTTCCAATTAAGCTGCAATGATTTAGACATGGCCAAATGAACTAGCCTGATAGGGCAAGGTCGCCATTGCTCTTCAGTGCTACCATGCCCAAGTTGTCCTGAATTGTTGGAACCGAATGAATAAACAACCCCTTTTGATGTCACAGCAATACTGTGACCAGGACCTGCTACTGCCTGCGATTTCTCTCTCCTACTACATGCTTCTCCTGCAAGCAAAAACCTCAAAACCAGTTTCCAAGAACCTCCACATATTTGCTTCAACTCTTGCTTCTGTTCTGTTGTCATTGGCCGAAAAATGGCTCTCTTTTGGCACATGTCCAGAGCAGCAAGCTCTGACAGGGACAAATTGAAGTCAGGAGTAAAGTTTGCGGGCTGTCTAAAGAATGAGCATGTTGCCTGCAGCAGCAGCAGAGGCGGCCACATTCAAAATGGAACCAGCCTTTTTAATATTAGTACCACCATTCAACAACAGCTTCACAATTGAAATGCAGACTAGTATAACACTTGCCTCTAAATTAGCAAGATCTCGAGGATCCAAGTTACATGTTGTAAGGACATGAAGTACAATAGAGGGATTAGCAGACAAGGGGAATTCTCCTGGACAAGAGTCCCCGAAGCAATGGCGTTGTTGCCGTTCAAATGTCGGTAGAATTGTGGCAACAATGGAAGTAATTGGCAGGTCAGGAATTTTATGGTATTGAATAGTAGGGGTTCCGCTAGTTGTGGCATCCATGGGCACTGCTGATCTTATGCAGCGCCCAAACTTTGCAGAAGGTCTAAACTTCTGGGAATTATTAAAATATGTGCAAAGTTTGTTACAACATTAATTTCTCAGTTAGTCCAATTGTAGCATCTAAAACTAGATATTCTTCCAACTTGCAAAAAATATGTACCTCAAAGTACAATTGACTAGCAATTCTCAGGTCTCAAACCTACAAAGAGAAACATGCTAATAGAAACTCATTATGTGACCGAAACGTTAAAAAGAGGGGGGGAAGAAAAAAAAAAGACACACACTCACACACAAACACAAAAGAAACACAGAAAACTAAATCGTAAGGCAATCTTTCGCCATCTAGTGTATCACATAATGAGTTTAAAGCACCAGATGACATACACTCAGACCATGGAATGAATCGGAGAATCAGAAAGCCATGTCATCCTACCAAAACCAATTGAATAATCGGAGCCAGACAAACAAATCAGAAGCTCTGGATTTTAGACAATTTTAGGTTTATGAAACCCAGATGAAGGGAAAGTGTGGTAAAGGGAGGACAAGAAACGTGAAGCCAGGCGAACCATGAAAGGAAACTTTGAGAAGAAGTATACTATTCCAAAGCGATGAGATATTCTATATCGAAAAGGAATTTCGAAACCCGTGTCGTCAAGTTTAGTCTATTCATTTCACGTGAACTCATCATAACTTATTAAAGTAAAAAGATCCCAATCAAAACGAACCAAACTAGCAAAATCATCTTCCATGGCTGACAAACCCATAAACAGATTGCAATTGCAATCGATTCTGCAATCAATATCTCTGAGCACAAAAAGCAAAAGAAAACTTTTTTTAACTTTTCCCAGATCCGAGTATTTTCAGTAATCCAACCAACAAGGACTCTTGTTGAATACGCAGCCAGGAAAAGGGTATTACAAAACAAGGAATCTAAATCACACGCTTAACAAGTTCGCTATAAGTGGATTATTATCATTAACAGATCGAGGCATAGAAAACTTGGAAACGAGATTACGTATCAGGGGCACCCACGATTCCTGAAAATCAGTCAGCATCCGTCAAAGATTGCACAGAAATCCATGTTTTCTTAACCAAAAGTAGCCAAATTTAGATCATTAAACAGCAGCAAGGTGAGTGTTCGATTATTATCTATATCTTATTATGGAAGTATATACACAACTGGAAGTGAGGGTATATTTCAGTTTCAAGGAGATTTGAGACGAGAGAAAGGCAGAGAGAAAGAAAATGGAAGGCTTTGTTTCTTATGAGTGGATGAATTGAAAAATTTTATCTTTATTATGGGAAGCTCCTCTCTCTCACGCTTCACGGAGGCGATGATGACGTGTAATTCAGGGTGTGCATTATTTACACGCAAGCAATTCGTATCGCCTGGGAAAAATATTCCTCACATCAAGTGTTATACATTGAATTTCAAACTTACTTCTGATTAATATCATCTCTCTCTAGTTCGCAAAAAAAAAAAATATCATCTCTCTCTGTGTATCAACTTTCTCTCTTCTTTTGTTTTTTGCCATTTCACTATTTTCTCCATTTCAGAATATTTGTCATTCAAAATTAAATTCTTTATTAAAAATTAAATATATTAAAAACAGGAATTAAGAAATTTATTGAAAAAGATAATGAAAATTTTAATCCCTAAAATTAATTTTATTCATCAAATTTTTTCGTAAAATTTAATTTTTATCAATTAAGTCCCTAAAAT
Organism: Vachellia pachyceras; assembly: GCA_025593235.1. NCBI lineage: Eukaryota > Viridiplantae > Streptophyta > Magnoliopsida > Fabales > Fabaceae > Vachellia > Vachellia pachyceras. The sequence goes on from JANTPZ010091360.1 coordinate 44,391, forward strand.
TATAGTATAATTATACACGATTAATCTGCATGATTTGAAGACTTGGAATCACATACCTACATGTAGTCTAATCATTAACTCAAAGATGACAACTTCTTCATGGATTGAAAAAAAAGAAAAGTTGTTGGCCCAAAAACATCAAAATAAGAATACAAAATTAAACTTTGGGGACTAAATTGATAAAAACTTAACTTTAGAAACTAAATTGATACTTGAGACAAACTTGAGTAACCAAAGCTTTTCTTATCCCTTTACTAGATGGTTGAGATTATAATGTTTTTTCTTCACAACAATAGTATCTAGTTTCAAGGGTAAGAATGGATTTAGAACATCTAGAAGTGGATGGAAGGTTGTGTGAATATGAATTTGTGGGTATGATAATTTGCTAATTTGTGAATCGACCCATAGCACAAAAAGATTATTTGGATGATTTTTATATACAAGTATTTATGGGTTCCTTAAAATATAATGTGCAGGGTTCATTACTTTGGTCAATCTCAAACATTCAATAGAACTTTCCCATTTAAGTAGATCCATATCTAAAATTAAGAGCTTGTTTGAATGTAAGGTTGAAAATAACTTTTACAGATTCCGAGGCAAAACATAGATTTTGAAAAGTAATTTATGTTTGGGAAGTTATTAGCTTTTACGGATTCCAAGGCAAAAAAGTGGGTAGAAAAGAGGAAAGTAAGAAAGAGAAAGAGAGAAAAAGTAGGAAAGATAAAATATAGGTTTCAAACTGAGGTTTTGTAATCAAAATAGCTTTTGGAAAAAAAAATTTGCTTGGACAAAACCTCGGTTTCGAGGTAAAACCTAGATTTTGAAACCAAATCTAGGTTTCAAAAGTGGTTGCCAAACCAACCCTAAATAGAAAATGGGAGATGAGGGAAGAAGGGATGATGTTTGGTTTTACGCAAGCAGGTTCATTACTTTGGTCAATTTCAAACATTGTGTCCGTTTGGCAACGCGGTAGACAAATGTTTTTACGCAAGCCGAGGCAAATATGTGAAGGAGATTATCTCGTTTTACAGAAAAACACTGTTGAATGTGCTTTTGAATATAAGTTAAGCGTTACCAAACAAATACAATTGTCTTACTCAAAGCATGCATGTTTGGTAGGGTATATACCTATATATAAAGATTATTGTAAACATGAAAAATGAATATCTGTCTCAATTTCTAAAAAAAAAATCAATCTAAAGATTGATATTTCAACACCATGGGACTAGGGTTTAAAGTAATTAATTAATATAAGTATTATTAAGAATCAATAATGGTCCCCAATCCATCCTAGTAAACATTCCAAATTAGGCATTTCCTAGTCAAATCTCAACCACCAATTCCACATTTTCACGGCCTTAAAGCAAAATCTGGATCAAGTTGACACGTGTTGTGTCTGTACGAATTAATGCAAGTGCTTGTTTTGGAATGAAGTGCGCATGTGACAAAACGGTGAAGCATTACACGTGTTTAGCGTTACATTGGTTTTGTCCAAAACATAGTTTTCGTGTGTGTTTGTGAAGTGATTCTCAATTACGTTACACATAAGTCGAAATAAAATTTTTCTCGCATGCTTGCTTTGAAATCCGTAAAATCTTTCTTCCCCATGAATTCCCAAACATGCACATCATAACTGATAGAACACCAAGGTTGGAATAATAATGGGTTCGGTATAACAAAAGGTAGATTGCTCGTAATTTGATAAATCAAATTTTAAATTATTGATAATATTTTGAACATGATTGCATTCATTAGAAAGAGAACAAAAAAATCATAGAATAATAGAAAGTTTGAATGAAAAGTTCTCTTTTTTATGTAGATCAAAGGGTTCAGTTGTTTTGTGATATATATAAATGGAAAATTATTTTGTGGTACCTATAGTTATTTAAAAAAATTTAAATTTGATATCTGTAGTTCTCTCTTTAAATTAAATTCTATAATTTTTTCCATTTGTGTGTGTATATATATGAACACAAGGCTTCTCAATCATTTAATCATGTTAGCCTTCAACAAAATTTCCGGCATATAAAGAAATTGGTAGTATCCGATGTTTTGAATGCAAAATCAACTTAGTTGTTCTCTCTTGGCTGTCTTTTTTTTTATTTAAAATAACAAGGTAAGCAAAAGCTTGAATTTTAACAATTATATAAAAGTAAAAACATGGTTATTAGTTCCCAAACACATCAACACGTCGCAATTTAGAGAATCTAAACAATAGTTAGGTGGTTCAGGTAGATAAAGATATCTTGGATTTGATCGATGTCCATTCTTGGCGAGTTTATCAGCACAAACCAGCACTTCCCTATATCAATGCATAATCTCTACATCCCATCGTCTCATAGTGAAAGTGCGGATTTCAGTAATGACCTGATTAAGTGGGTGCAACGTGTCACATCCAGAAAATATGAGATGTATAGCTTCTAGAGAATCTATATAAAGCTTAATCTTAGAAAAGCCTTCTCTCTTGGCTGTCTTTGAATAAAAATGGGGACATATACGTAACTAACTTAACAATTATTGATAAAATCATATTGTTATCAAAACTAATATAATCAAAAAATTTTGCTTCTTTAAGAGAAACACTAATATATTCTAAAGTATCACATCATACATACTGGGCCTGTTTGGCAAATTGCCATAAACCACTTATAAGTGCTTATTCACATAAGCCGAGGCAAATATATGGAGGAGATTGTCTCGTTTTGCGGAAAAGCACTGTTAAACGTGCTTATGAAAATAAGCCCATGGTTACCAAACAGACCCACTCTCTTCAATAAAAATATTTTAATTATACATTTTTGTGGATCTAATAGCCAAAAAAATTTCTTAACTATTTCCTTCTCAATAACTTATGATGATAACTATTTGTAAGACTCAGAACATTCAAGATGTGACACTTTGAATTACGTGTAAATATATGTGAATTACGTAATCTAGTCCTTCCTCGATCCTCGCGATCAGCAGCCATAGTTTCTTTGTTTTTTTTTTTTGCCAAAAGTTTCTTTGTTATAATATAGAACTATTATATTTATTTCTACTGGGATAAAATTATGCCATGCACGTGTTTGTTAGTCATTGGTTGTATTTTATTTTAAGAAAAAGAAAGACCCCCCAATGGCTTCTAGAGCCGGTAATACGGGTAAAACCCGTCGGCCAAACCCGCCCAACCCATAACCGTGGTGGGTTGGGTTGTGAAAATTGAAACCCGTTTTGATGTGGATATATTTAGCCTGAACCCATATAGGCTAAACCCGTGACGGGCTAACCCGCCGGGTTGGCGGGTAGCCCATATTTTTTTTTGAAACAAGCCCATATTTTTTTTTTTTGTAAAATCATGCTGTGGGAGACAGTGTTGGGTGTCCATTATATTGTATGTCCAGAAAGGGTCCAGTCCAGCTCCAGGCTCCAGCGTTGTCCAAGGCCCAAACCAGTGAACCACCGTCAGACCATCTATACTCTAATGCATTTGTTTCAGACTGTCTAATGCTTTTGTTTCAGACGGTTTAGGTTAGGGTTTTTGTTTCAGAGAGTGCAAACTGCAAAACTCTTCCCTTTTCGCCCATACGCATACAGCTCAGAGCCTCAGACGGTCTCGCTCTGACGCTCTGCTCTTCCCTCTTTGCTGATCGAAGGAGACGCTTCCATCAGAACAGGGCGTCCTCTGATTGCCCTTATTCCACCAGATGATCTTCCCTCTGTTTATACACAAGCAAACACGAAAGGCTTCTTTCCTCCTCTTCTCCACAGGTTTGTACTTTTCTCTCATTTCTCAGCCTTGCTTGCTTTGATTTGTTGTTATGCTTTTTTTTATTCATGCTTAGTTAGAATCTGAATCTGAAAATGAACAGCAATGGATCGCCTTGAAAGGAATTGATATTCTAGATATTCTTACCTTTAAATCATACACATAATCCAATACCTATTCAAGGTTGAAATTAGAGGTCGAAACTCCAAGCAGCAGCCTAAGAAGCATAACGCAATACCAATCGGCGATCAAAACTCAAAACAGCAAGCTTCACCTTTAGGCGAGTCGCAGCTACAAGCTTCTTTTGGCGTGCGATTGTGTAGGGCGCACCAGCTGTCGAACTCGCGTTTGCTGTTGCTGTCAAACTCGCAACAGCAAGCTTCACCTCTGAGATTCTCGCCTTTTCGAACTCGCGTCTTGAGGGGAGCACCAGCTGCTCCACCAACAAGCCAAAGTGTTTAGGGCCATCTCGGGTAAAAAGACACGCATAAATCCTTTGGGCTCTAACTCTACAGTTGCGAAGGTTTTTATCTATTTATCATGATTTCTTTTTGTATTGTTTGTTCATCAATTCAAATAAAAAGGCAGGAATTTTTTTTTACACAAAAGGCTAGAGAAAGAAAACGAAGAGGCAGAGGGCGCCATTGTTCTGGATTCCCCCACCATAGCACATGTATATTATATATTAGAGAAAGTGAATAAGATTGTTCACTCCATGGATACGAAAGGGGGGCTTAAATGGTTGAGTCATTCGATAATTCATGACAGGAAATTCACAATCGGGTGGCACCTAAAATTAAACAATGAGTTGTCAAGATATTCATATATAAAAACCTTTCAAACTGATATATCTATGATGATAACTATGCATTTACCAACGTTAAAGTTCGTTCAATGTCAAAATTATCAAGGTGCACAGATTCTTACTAAAGCTGTGGAGATTTTATTTGCTGTTTGGTTCATTTTGCAGATCTAAGATGTCTTTAAATGAGACTGAAACTAATGCTAGTGAAGGAGGACAAT
>JANTPZ010091361.1:0-19114 GCA_025593235.1 Vachellia pachyceras
TTTTTTTCCCTTTCAGTGTCCCAAGGTTGTCTTGTTGTTCTTTGCAACGGTGAAATCTTTCTGTTTTTTTTTTTACTTTCGCATTGTCGCTTTTTTTGTAATAGCTTTACATTTGGTTATTGATCTGTCTCTTTTTCTCGTCATTTATTTTTTTATTTTTCTTTGCAACAGTGGATTCATCTTTTATATTCGACTCAGGCTTGTTTCTTATTATTGTTTAAGTATCTAAATGTGTTTCTCAGTATTATTGTGTCTTAGATGCTGTGATTTTGTTATGCATTACATTGCAAAAAATATTCCTACCTAAAAAATTTCTTTAGATCAACTATTCGATCTCTATTTGTAATAGATTTTTAAGTTATTAGACTATTGGAGAGTTGTTTCGGAATTACACTTTATGAATAATTTTTATATATGTTCAAAACAAATGAATAATATTCGTGTGGGTATTACTCTGTATCTTATGCTGCTTGGTTGGCTGGGTGGTTGTGAGTAGCTATAAGCAAGCAACCCGGAACCCGGTGAACCCTTCCGGGTCTGGTGTGCTTGCAGCCCGTTCAGGTCCGCTTGAAAAGCAGTCCGAAATGGGTGGGTTCATTGATTAAATGGGCCCGTTTAGAGTATATTTTTTTTAAAAAAAAGTGTACTGGACTTTCTGGTCTGGGATTCAAATTAGAGTTTTGGGCTTTGGGCTTTGGCAAGTAGGATCCAGGCTTAAGTGCACTGCTTCACGCAATCACGCCTTCACCGTTGAGTTTACCCTAGTCGGCCTGAGTCCCTGAGTAGTACTCCTGACACAACAGAGTACCGACAAGAGACAACACAACACTCATCGATCATCATCTCCGTTTTGTAATCGCCGGCCGCAAGCAAGTAGCATTTCGCAAGTCGCGCAACGCACTCGTCTCGTCTGAGACTCTTGAGTCGTCTGTCTCGCCACCGCCAGTCGCCTCCATTTTCTTCATCACCATCTCCATTCGCCCAAAGCAATAGCTGCTCGTTGCGCTGCCGTCGCTCTGCTAGTCTCGCCTCTCTGTCTGATGGTATGATTCACTTTCGCTCAGCCTTTTCCCCCAAGAAATGGGGTTTTCTGTTTCTTGTTCTGGCCGGAGACCAGTTCAAGAACTCCACCTCTCTGAACGCGTCAAGCCAGATGGCTGGTTTCTGCTTAGTTTAATATGTGGTTTACACTGGAAATTTGGAATCATGAGATTTCAAACAGAGTATTAAGAACTGAATCACACTGTCTGGCTGCCTCAAGAGTTTTGAGGAATTTCATCAAACTCTTTGACTTTAATCCCTTTTATCATTTCTTTCTTTAAACATTATGTCTGAACTGAATTGTGATCTCTGATAGCAATCAAAGTTTGGGATTAATTCAAATCACATTTAAATTGAGATGCAATCTTTTTTCCCTGATTCAAAGTTTGGAATATTACATTTAAATTGAGATTCAAATCACATATTTAGCTGATATTTACACGAACTGGGCCGGCATTGAGCATATAAAGTGATTGAGCCATATGTAATCTTTCCCTGGTGCAGTCTTTTTTTCAGCTCTCGATCCTTTCCATTGCTGTCCTTAGCCATGTGTAATGTGTTTATTGAGAAGTTGAGATTATTGAATTTGGATTTGTTGGGCTTGTCTCATGTGCATGGTATTGGTATATATTATTATTGCCATTAGAAAGCTATCATATTTCATTTACAATGTTGATCATTGATGGAAATTGATATTGTGCTGTGTTGTGTTCATGTGCTGCGTGCTGTCTGGTGTGGTGGATACATCATACATATTTGATTTTAGATTGTTGGATTAGTGCTGGACATGGAACAATAACCTGTAACCTGTTACAGGTTATTTGATGCTTAGCGCTGGAAATGGAACTTGGATATTTGATGCTTAGTGCAGTAGTGCCGAACCCGGCGGGTTTGAGGCTGCCCGTTTAATACGGGCTTATCATATAAATGGGCGGGCTGCGGGTTGGCCATCGGGCCAGCCCCTCCGCCCGTTGCTCTGCCCTAGTAGTTACATCTGAATTTGGAATTTCCTTTCTGGCTTTCTGATGATCTGATCTTAATATTTTGTTTTTTATGGCAGCAAGTTAAGTCTGTGAGGCAAAGATGGGTGAGGCGGGTCAAGTAGCAGGCAGGCCTATTTTTAGAGATATTAGACGTTATTTCTGTGAATACTGTGGCATCTGTAGGTCCAAGAAGGCCTTAATAACCGCTCATATCAATACCCACCATAAGGTACTTTGTAAACCTGAAAATTTTTTGGGTCCTCGTGATTTATTGAACAAAGGATATTAATTGTTATAACACCTCTCTCAGGAGGAGGTTGAGAAAGGCAAACAAAATAATGGAGAATTTGAGGTAGACGACAGAAAATCTAAAACCTGCAATGAATGTGGTGCTAGTTTTAAAAAGCCTGCCTATCTAATGCAGCACATGCAAAGCCATTCACTCGAGGTATTTATTTGTCAACCCCTTGTTCAGTTTTCCCCAAATTTGTATAATTTAGAAATCATTTGTGGTGATTTTGAGCTATATGGCATACTATTAATTTGAAGGATAGGATGGCAGATCAAAATTGATTTGCACTTGTTGATGCCTGTGATGCATGAGTGAAATTGTCTTGTGTGTAAAGCATCTGTCGGTTTCGATACTTGATACATTCTCTTAGCTCCCCTTAGCCGAAAACATACTAACTTTTTCCAATATATAGCTATTTGTACTGACACTTGATTATATCAATTGATCAATCAACTGAAGGCACATATTTTTGCAGGGAAATAGTTTACAAGATACTATTATTGTTGGAAACTTATTGATGTTGTGGCGTGAAGCATTGGATCCCAGCCAGAGAACTCCAAAATGCATGAGGCACCATATTTCAACCTGATGGATCAGTATCAGGCAGGGAGACCTCCTGAGAAGCTCCATCAGGATGCCTCAGTCACGCTGTTCTGTAAGTTTGCAGATTGTTTACCTATGCCTTATTATTGTCAGAGCACTGTTAAAATCTGTTTAGATTTGGCCATTGCAGTTTTAACGTTATTTAACAATTCCAGAGACCATATGTGTGTCCTGTTGAGGATTGTCAAGCAAGTTACAGAAGAAAGGACCACTTGACTCGTCACTCCCTTCAACATCAAGGGAAGACATTCAAGTGTCCGATTGAGAATTGCAACCGTGACTTTGTTTTCCAAGGAAATATTACAAGACATGTCAAGGAATTTCACATTGAGAACTCCACTTCTACCACTGCTGCTGAAAATCCAAAACAGTGTGTTTGCCCAGAAGTTGGTTGTGGAAAGGTTTTCAAATTTGCATCAAGGCTGAAAAAGCATGAAGATTCTCATGGCAAGATTCTTTCCCTTTTAAACATTGCAATTTCTGAATTTCCTGAGATGTCTGTCGAGTGGCCTTGATGTGTAGACTCTGTGACTCGTGCCTTTTAAAAAATTTTAAAGATTGTCTTTATTCTGCAGTGAAGCCGGAGTCAGTTGATGTAGTCTGCTTATATCCTGATTGTATGAAGCATTTCTCGAATGAGCATTGCCTTAAAGAACATATCAAATCGTGCCACCAATATGTGACCTGTGAGACCTGTGGGAAAAAGCAGCTGAAGAAGAATATTAAGCGACACCTCCGAACGCATGAAACCGATATTTCTTCAGAGTCTTTTGAATGTGAATATGAAGATTGTGATTGCACATTCTCAAGTGTAAGCCATTCATATTCTTCAACTGCTTGACTTAAAGTTTAATTGAAGAGTCTTTTTCAGTCAGATTATTTTTTTTATAATAATTAGTCCGTTTGGTAGTCACTGAAACTTATAATTTACTTGGATTATGCATCGACAGAAATCTAATCTCCAGAAGCATGTGAAGGTTGTGCACTTCGAACAGAAACCTTTTGCATGTGGCTTTCCCGGTTGTGGCATGAGATTTTCTTACAAACATGTGAGAGATAACCATGAAAAAACTGGATCTCATGTCTATAGCCCGGTAAGTTCGTTCACCCATTCCTTCAACTCATTTGAAGAATTTTGGATTATCCCAAGCCTATTGTGCACGGTTTTTCTTATTGAAAATTTATGGATGCCTTGTTAATAGGGGGATTTTGTAGAAGCTGATGAGCAGTTCAGATCAAGGCCTAGAGGAGGCCGAAAGAGAACGTGCCCCACTGTTGAAATGCTAGTAAGGAAGAGAGTTACTCCACCCAGTCAATTGGATCACTGGTTACATATGGAAGAGGATGATTAAATTTTAAATTCACTAAGCTGTGCGAACTGCATTTAACCATAAGTTCCCCCTTCTTGCCATGTCTCTGTGCCATATTGATGCCGATAAGGAAACTGTCGAAAAAGTGAAAAACGATCTGAAGCGTCATTATGGCAAATCCTTGGTGGGAGAAATTTTCTGGAGAGTCATTGATTCGAAGGAAAGGAATTAAATTTTTTCGGTAATTATCACCTGTTCTAACAATGTAGAATTATTTTATATTAGTTTATTTATATTTCTTGACGTCTTCAAAAAAAGTCAACTAAAGTCAACTGATCCTTGTAATTAAGAATGGTAGGTAGTGTGATATACCGATTTGTTGTGGAAACCATGTTGGTCCAAGAGATCCATTTACGGTTTACATGCTTTGTGTGATACCGATTTGTTGTGGAAACCATGTTGGTCCAAGAGATCCATTTACGGTTTACATGCTTTGTGTGATGACTTGTGTGTGCATGTTATATAGCTTGTGGAGAGAGAAGGGTAGTTTTGTTCATGTGCAAAGTTGTAAATTTATAGTTTTTTTTTATACATGTAAATTTATAGTTGAATTGCTATATAGCCACCCGATATTACCTTCAATTGCACCATCTTTGCCCTTTATAGATGGAACATAACCTGACCGCTGACTCTCGTTTCCATTTTGAAGAGTGCTTCTTTGCAGTTATCTTCATTTTCTTATTGGATTAATCATGGTTCTTGATACATGATAGCACAATTAACACATTGCAAAACATTGCCATCTTCAATTAACATTTATTCGACTTATATCTGAATTGTTGGGTGGAAGTTAGGTGAATTAAATGCATTCCAGGAAGTTGAAATCATTGAATAATTTGCTATATATTTCATACTTTTTGTTTGATGTAGTGATATTGTAGTCTATCAATATTTGAAACGAAGAAATTTATGGAGTGAAGCATTTAGGAAATATAAAATGTTTCATTGGGCATTGAATGGAGATTTTAAGGCCTCAATTGGTATGTAACATTGAATTTTGATGGATTGAGATTGTGATTGAGATCAGGATTCTGATTGGGAGTAGGAATGAGACCGGGCTTTTAAATTACAATTGGTATGGATTAATATGTTGAGGGATTATTTAATTATAAACTATAATTAGTCATAAATTGTAAGAAGATTATAATATTCCTTATAATATATTATAATAAGATGAGATTATTTACATGAGTCGAAAACGATGGTGGGATCAACCCAGAGGGAAACCTATCAAACCATCCATCCATATGTAAAAGCACCCAAGTCCTTACTAAGGATCCCGTTACCAATGATATCTTGGTTTAATGGTGATTGGGGCTGAGCTTGATAGGTGAGCTACGGTTTGATACCGGTTAGAGAGGGGGGTTCGAACCTAACCACTCAGAACTATTCCCCCGCCCCTGGATTAGTTGGCCCAAATGGTCGGATACCAATTAGGGTAGGGTTTCTCCCTTCGTCATCCAAAAAAAAAAGGAACTAGCGCATGTTGGACAGCTGGCGTGAGACCCGAAGAGTTAGGGGAACACATAATATTTGATGACTAATTAGCTTAATTCCCATTGCCCCCATATTTTTTGGCAGTCAGCTAATCATCAGCAGCTTTTGAGGTAAAAGTCGACGAGCGATATCCAGAACATGAATAAAAAGAACCATAAATAAGGCAGCAGCAGGCGAAAGAGAAGTGTGTAGATTTGTTTACCCGAAGCACACCATAGAGGAAGGAAGGGAATGACCCAGGAGGGGGCTTATCTGTGGTTAGGTTATTAAATGGAATATTTTGCAGAAGTTGAAAACCCAGCCGCAAAGCTTCAATGGTTAATGGCTGAGCTTGTTTAAATGTGATTTTGAAAATGGCTTTTACAGATTCCGAGATAAAACCTAGTTTTTGAAGAATATATTTTGAAAAATAGCTTTTACAGATTTCGAGGCAAAATCTAGATTTTGAAAAGTGATTCCAAGGAAAGAGAACGAATGAAAAGTAGGAAAGAGAAAGAAAAAAAAGTATGAAAGAAGAAAGAGAAAGAAGGAAAAAATAGAAAAAATGAAAGAGAAAGAAAGAAAAAAAGTAAGAAAGATGACAAGGTAGAAAAAAGAAAAAAAAATATAAAAGAGAAAATCTAGATTTCAAACCGAGGTTTTGTAACAAAAATAGCTTTTGAGAAAAAAAATTTTGTTGGACAACCTCGATTTTGAGATAAAACCTATGTTTTGAAACCAAACCTAGATTTCAGAATGAGTTTTCAAACAAGCTCTAAAACAAGTTATACCAATGCCGATACCAATCCCAATCCTCCAATACCATGTACTAAACAGCGCCTAAGATAGTCAAGGTAATTATTCATATAAAATTTTGGATTAATTTTTTAAAATGTCTTTAATCATTTGCATTAGAAATTATTTTATTAACAAAATGTTCCTTCAATATCTAATAAGGTTTATTTAAAAAAATTATAAATTTATATGATAAAATTGATTGAAATCTCGTATTAATAACTAGAGTATTTTTTTTAAACCCACCCCAAGACAGGTTTACTCATCTAATCATTTGCAGTTTCAATCATAAAAAAAATTGTTTTTTAACTTTTGATGTATTTATAACTCAAATTTAGTCCTTGAACTTTTAACTCACTCTATCTCCATCATCATCAAGCTCCCTCTGTATGGACTATATGCGTAAGAAACTTCTGCAACGTTTTCTTCTTACGCATATTTTTTAATAACCTTCCCTTCCCTTTTTAATCTTTATTTCCAAATTTTTAAAATGATACGATGGAAGTATAGAGGACATTTTGATCTTTCCATAACATTCATAAATTCCTATTTAGGCAATTTTGGTCTAGCTAAAATTTTGCTAAAAATTTATGCCTAAATCTTAAATTTTAATATTTCAGTTCAATTTAATTGATTTTTTTCCAGGTAAAAATATTAGAACACTAGGAATAACATAAATTATAATTCATTTAATGCAATTGTAAAGGGTGTATTTGTTTTTATAAGCACTTATTCTGTGTATTTGAAAACTCTGTTGGGAGAAAGGAGTTTACAAATTTTTACATAGTTTTATAGATTTCGAGATGGTTTTTATGAATTTTAAGATAATTTTTATAAATTTTAAAATAATTTTTTTTATTTATATATACCGTTAGAAAAATGAAGTTATCAAGCACAAGGTGAGCGTTTTATCTCCTTTTATTGTTTCAAGGACCATACACACTGTGCATGGGTTCATCATTACTTGTAGAATTTTGGGCGTCGCAACGCTACGTCAATAATATGAAATTATTAATAGCTTCATCAACTAAACTATACCGTAATCAATAAAAGTTAATTCAAATGGTAGGGAATTAACTCATAACTTATAAAATCACAAGTTAAAATGTAGGTGTGAGAATATTATTATAGCTTGTTTGGAGATGCCGTTTGCCTCCCCAAAAGTCATTCTTATGTTTACCGAGACAAAACTCCTCTGACATATTTACTTCGGAATCTGTATATGTTCTCCCAACGGACTATCCAAATAAGCCCTATGTTGATGAGCAATATGTAAGTGCTCCTTGGGTTTGAAGATATATCCTAATCATGATGAACCCCCAAACTCAATTCACTTCAATTTTTTTGTATTAAAAACTATAAACACTACCAATGCCAACAGAAAAGAGGTTAATTTTTCGCAATATGATATACACACATGGTTAGCCATGCTGGCTTTGAGGCATAAATACATAACTGGACAATAATCCAAACAATTTATTTTTATTTTTAAAACTCGTTTCTAAAACCAATTTTATGAAATTTTTTTGAAAACAAAAAAAATTGAAAACAGAAACTGGCATGCCCAAATATTTTTTAAATAACTAAAAAGCTAAAATGACAATTTTTTTGTATAAACGCGATTTTTTTTAATATCAGAAAGGAAGTTTCTTTTTCTTGGGAAAAAAAAATGGAGGAAGTCGTTTTCCCGTTTTGTAAAGAGCAATGGATTCCATGAACCAAAACCAAACATTCTTTGGGAATTGAGTATCCGAATCAAGTAAGAGGAGCATGTGCAGTTGTTGACTACAAATCAAAAGCATAAAATAAAGATATGCACAACACCAACGCAAAAAAAAAAATCTAAAAATACATTTAAAAAAATATATCTAAGAATATTATATATAAATACAGTTTTCTCGTAAATATATAATTTTGATCTATTTCTCTCTCTCTCTCACCCATTTAATATTTCTTCCACATTGTTACTATTACGTTTTTTTTTCATTTCCTTTATCTCATATTTGATGGATATCATCAATAAGAATGTTATTTTAAGAAAATTTAAAATGAATTTTTTTTTTACAAATGTGTATTGAAATACAGATTATATTGCACTAATTAATTTTTATCTCAATTTTATTCTGCAAAGATAATTGTCGTATAAGTTTGCAAAGATTAATTCAAAATAAGATTATAAATGCAAGAGAAAGGGCAAGAGAAAAAAGATGAGTGATGATGAATAAAAAAAAGAGAGAGAGAGATAGACATGTAATTAATTGAGAATTAAAAAATTAGAAAAGTCAATTTAATTTTCAGACAAAACCGTATTATTGCTTATACTCTTTACCATCCATAATATAAGTTATTTTAACTAGTTTATAAGAAATAATAAATAGTACTTACCTGATTAAATGTATCTTAAATTGAAGCATTTTTCCAACTTTATCCTTATTGAACGAGACTTTAAAAGAGAGAGAAATACAATGAACGACATTTAAGCATCAATCAACGAGGTATAATTGAAAAATGAACATTAGTTATCATGCATGCAAGTGACATGTGTACGGTATAACAAGTTATTGTTTTAGAAGTTATTTATATTGTGCCCATTTAGATTAACGTTACAAACTACGTTTTCAATTTAATTTCAATTTATATAAATGTATTTTTTTTAAACCATGAGGGCTTACGAATCAAATGGGGTAAACAAACATGTGGGTTGGATCTAACGAAAAAACGATCCATTAGTCATGGTATATCAAACCATTGTTTATATTATCGTTAGAAGAAGTGTTCACATTAGAGCAGGGGAAGTTGCATGCATTTAGAGAAAAACAAGAGTCACACAAAAGCTGCGATGAGCATCGAAAAGCGCGTGGGGAGTACGTGGATGAGACGCAAGAGTCAGATACAATGCACAGAAACGCCAATCAAGGAAGTATCAATTGTACAGTAAGAGCTGGTTTAAAAATGTTTTTGAGAATAATTTATACAGAATTAAAAATAAAACTTAGATTTTAGGAGAATAATTTTTATGGATTTTAAAATAATTTTTTTTTAAAATGTGATTGTGTTTGAGAAGTTATTGACTTTTACGAAGTTTGAGATAAAAAGTGGGTAGCTGAGAAAAAGAGAAAGAAAGAGAAAAAATGAAAGAGAAAATTTATTATAAAAAAGAATTTGACTTAAAAATAACTATTCCAAAATTTAGACTTTAAACATAAATTTTATTACAAAACTTAAATTTAAGAAAAATACAAGTATTTGACTAAAATCAAATTTACAAAAGAGCAGCCAAACGAACCTTAAAACATGGGATATTTATTCTGAGGTCCCAAATAATAAAGTTATTTAAGGAATGGTCCAATTGATCAAAATATTTATGAAGAGGTCCCATTGACAACATGAGATATTATCAACACAACGCATGTCATTGTCAATATATAGAACCTCTTGTTATTAATAGGACCTCTTGATAACTATTTTGATGAATTGAACCCTTCCTTGAATAACTTCGTTGTTTGAAACTCCGACTAAAGTCTCCCTTAAATCATCGTCTGCGATTTGGAACTTGGAAGAAGACAACAGAACATTGAACCTTCAAAATTTTTTAACCTTTAAAGAATGTCCAACAGGCCAAGTTGCAGAGGGAGAGAGATGATTGAATGTGCAACAGGCCAAGTTGCAGAGAGAGATATTCACTGACTCTCCTCCCCTCTCCTTCCTTATCGTACTGTTTATAATTTTTGAGTGATGAATGGACATTTCATTCTCCGATATCCCGAATTTTTTTAGATCCAGACTAATCCAGAGTCGTTCCGGAGAACGTCAAGACTTCTCAAGGTTCAAACCCAAGACCTAACGGGTAAAAGGCGTCTTACCTTCCCTTGAACAGTAAGTCGGACCAACCCCTGGGCACTGTTTATGATTTTTGGTTGAGAGCAATGAACGCGAAAGTAAGCCATTCTCAGAATCATGGCCCGTCTCTGACACGCGCCATTAAATACTTCAGGACACAAAATCCCAACATGCATTGAACTCGGACTCGCCATAACCATGGTCTATGTTTGGAACTCTGCTGAGAGGAAAAAAAATTACTAGGTTAATTATAGGGCTTATTTGATTAATCCGTTAGGAGAACGGACACAAATTTTAAGATAAATATGTGAAAAGAATTTTATCTCGGTAAGCGTAGGAATGGCTTTTGGATGTCCAAACGGATCCGTTGGGAGAACAGACACAAATTCCGAGATAAACATGTGAGCGGAATTTTATCTAGGTAAGAGCAGGAATGGATTTTGAGGAGGCAAACGGCCTCCTCAAACAAACCCTATATAGATTTCGAGATAGTTTTTATATTGTTAATTTTATTTAATAAAAAATATTGACTCAGCAAATTTAACCGGTGATTTTATAGTTAAATGGTTATAAAATATGATTAAATTTTAAAATATAATAAATTGTTGTATTAAATAATTAAAACTTAAATATATTTTATTAATAGTTAATTTTATAATCACTGTTTAAATTTGCTGAGCGAGCATGAATCAAACATATCTATGTTTTCCCTGCACATATTCGTTTTTCTAAATAGAACAATAAAAAACAATTGTAATAAAAATAAAAGCCTCTATGTTCACTTAAATTTAAAGGATTAAGATAAAATTTGATGTAAACTTATAAGATAAAGTAAATACTTTAACTTTCATAAATTATTTTTTGAAAAATTCTCAAATAAATAAAAAGATAATAAGTAATAAACCTTGTGTGAGAAAGAAGTTATGTGATATTTTAGTGCATGATCATGTTAGTGTTTGTAAAGAAAGATTCTGTGAACAGAATAACAATAAATATGAACAATGATACCAAATCATTAGAAAATAAAAGAAGCCATTTAATTATTGTCAACCTCACATGCTTCCTTCAATTCTGCAAGTGGCCATTATGGGATTCTGGATATTTTGGGTATGGAACTATTCTCTTCTTTGATTTCTATGTTTCCCCACTCAGTATTTCAATGTTTAAAAAAAAATAATTCAGCACTATCAAAAGAAATAAAAACAATTAATCTAACAACTTCCTATAATTTCACATAATTTTTAGTCAAGTTCTTGTAATTTTTTATGGGTCCATATAACTTCCTAAATCATATTAATTTTAAAAAATTATAATAAAAGACGTTTGAATAACTCAAATTCTAATTTAGTTAGTTGAATCTAACAGATCATTAATCGGATACAATTAAAAATTTAAAAATTTGTTTAAATTACCTCCATAGCCCTTAGTTATTAAAAATAAAAAAATATTATTTTTATTTTTGAAAAACGATCCTCTCATCTTGCATGTCAATGATTGAGAAAACTGCAAAGAATGTATAAAAAACTACCAAGAGCCTGGGCAATAATTCAGTCTTAATGTTCATGTTCCATACAAAAATATATTAAAACATGCAAATCTTGGTATATAATTTTCCAGTAGTGTAACATTTGATAATGGGATAACCTAGACACAAATCTTAGATATATAATTTTCCAGTCGTGATTGAATAAAATTCAGCCTATAAATAATAATTGTATGCTATATAAAATTTGTAGGAAAATAAGCATAGTTATTAATAAGCATGAATAAATTCAATTGGTTGGCGAAAAATTAATAAACTGTATTGAACTTTGATAAATCTAAATGTACACATTTGAGTTAACAAATCCATTTAATATGTAGTTGATTTATAACCCATAAAGTTACGAGTTTAAATTTACCACATATATAAAGATTTCATTAATACAATATATAATTATCCATATAATTAAACCCAAAGAGAAAGGGATAATATAATTTACAATTTTTGGGATAATATTTTTTATAAGTTATACTTAGCACTTGTTTGAAAAGCTAACTTAATTTCTTTTACTTTCAATCTCAATTAATTGTCTTTCATCTTTTTCTTTGCTGATTCTTTCTAACTCTCAATCTTTATAAACGGGGGCTTATTATTCAAAAGGAAAAAAAATATTTCTATATATTTATCACATTTAATCAATCTTAACAAAATTTTCACTCGCCTTGATTAATTTTTTTTTGTACACACCTTGATTAATTTTTTGTAACTTATATATATATAGCGTGGGAGGGAGCGTGTGCCCGAAAATCTGATTTGGATTAGACCAGTTCAAGGCCCAATCCTCGTATCCACGGGAAGACATGATCAAACTAAATGTGCAACGGGAAGATGTTAAAGGGGCACGTGAAAGACTCACAAGAGATCATATATGTTTCCCTTTTTCTCTTAGATCTTAGATTAGACAGTTAAATCGGCAGATCCAACGACAACCACCACCCCTAAATTTCCAGAGGTCATCAGACAAGAAAGACGTGTAATAAAGGGTGTAGACAAGTTATTTATCTAGATTCCGCTTCACGTTACTTTATCTGATCTTTCACACCATGCTACTCAAACTTCAGTCAATTTCCATTGTACACGGATGATCAAATCAACAAAATTTCCATTACTCGTCTTGCATTAAGCCTAGTAGATTACTTTCATTTTCCTTCACTGCTGGTGGCTCAAACCACTTTTCTTGATTCAATACTTTCCCGGAATTTGCTCTAAAAGGGAGTATCATTGCAAGTCACACCAAAATAGAAAATGGAAAAAGAGATAGAATAGTGGGAACTTAGCCAAATTAGCAAGTAATTAAAGTGGTGGTGCCTAATAAACGTAATATAATAATACATTCGTGTTTGGCAGCACCACTGACTAAAAAGTGATTACTTTTAATTACATGGGAAGATCGCCATAACTAAAACGTGTTTTCTGTGAGTTAAATCAGCATCATTACATTCTAAGCGAAGGGTCTGATTCTTCCTCCAAAACGACGCCGTGTTCAAGTCAAACAAGCTCTACTCCTGTCTTCAACGGGTACATACAGTGAACTGTCAGAATATATTAATGGCAGAGAGGTTAAAGGTCAAAGTATGCAGTTCATTTGGATGTATTTTGGTAACTTCGAAGAGGAGGATGTAACTCACCAAATAAAAGAGATATGCTAATGTTCATGTGTATATATATATATATATATTTTGACTTCAGGTCAAGATACAAAAATGTATATATCTTTTGAAAAATAATATACAGCATGTAGAAATTAATTTTTCCTTGGTTAAGGTTGAGAATAAAACTAACTATTCCTTATCCTATTTGACTAGTAAATTAATGGGATTGATCATTGATATAAGAGTTAGATGATTAATTTAAGGATATTAAAAAAATTAATTAGATTAGTTAAATTTGTAATAAATCATTGTTGGCTTTTTTAAAATATCAGATCATACACATTAAAAATACCATTTAATGAAATCTTTTAATATATGTAATCAATATAAATACTTCAGAGGAAAAATTATAAGTATGAGATATGAGTGCTTGTTTGATAACGATTGACTTGTAGAAAAATTACATTCGTTGAAGATAAGTTGTATGCACTTGAGAATCTAAATTCTTAAATTCCTTTAAAGTTTAAACAATAAAAACCGTTTTCAATTTATTAATAAACACCTGTATGGACTTAAAGTCATGCCTAATAAGACTATGTTTTGAAAAAAATAATTATAGTAATTTATAAAATAAATTAAAATATTAGGAGTATAAAAAATAAGTTTAATCTTTATTATTTAATTGTTTAATTATGGGGGTAAGTGCAACTTGTGTTGTCAGCCCTACATGGCTACATGATTTTGGATAGAAATTTATTTTCTTTATTTGTGTGTATCTATGTTTTGAACGACAATACATGATTACATGTCTTTTTTTTTTTGAGGTCATTAATCAACATGCATGCATTTGAAAAATAGCTTGTCTCTATTAAATATAGTATTGAAATTATTCAAATCGATCCAATAATTTTATCTCCTAATTACTCTAAAATTTTGTTTAAATTCGGATTTGAATGAGTTAGCCTGGTCAACCCTGTTTTAATTCATGATTTGCAATATAATAAAAAAGTCAATGGGTCCGTTTGGCAAAGCGGTGGAGAAGTACTTATGAGCTTATTCACACAAGCCGAGACAAATATATGGAGGAGATTGTCTCGTTTTGCGAAAAAACACTGTTGAACATTCTTATAGGTATAAGCACCTTGTTGCCAAACAACACCAATGTTTAAAAATTTCATTTGTAGGAAGGATCTGAATTATGGTATTGATATTTTTTATATATGAAATCCTGGATAATATGGATTGCGTGAATAAGACTCTTCGATAATTAAAATACAGTTTGTGAATAAACATTTACATATATTTTTCTGTAAAGTAATTAAAAAAGCATGCATTATTTTAGGTCAAATTAGAATTCTTGAATAATTGTATCATAAAACAATGTTTATAGTCTTTGTTATATAAAAAGACAAAAATAATATTCATATAACCCTATTTATAAATTACTTTCAATATGTTTCATACAGATTAAAAAAAATTTAAATTTTATTAATTATATCTTAAAACTCAACAAACTTTTAATTTATCTTTATCTAATATACATTATATCTTATGAGAATAAAATTAAAAGATCCTTTTGATTAAGAAAAATCCTTTTGATTCAAAGATTAAAACTAATAATGGAATCATATAAACATCTAAAAACAATAAAAAAAAAATACTGGGCAGTGAATTAGGCACCACCATCAGCCTACAACTAGGTCTACCCCTACTTGTACTTTTGTACAGGTAAATCATACCTGTCACCTTATTTTTTTTAATCACCAATTTAAATACATTCTTATCATTTCATTTTTTACAAGTTGTAATTATAAAATGATTAGAAACGGCTATAATTTAGAATTCAAATCTTTTAAAAAAAATGGCAACGGTTAGCTTCTTTTTTTTTTTTGACATGAGTTCAAATGTAACGATCTAGTGCCTGTTTGGGAAGCCATTTTCCCAAACGGTGCACGTAAGCCGAGACAAAACCATCTTGAAATCTGTAAAAACCATCTCGAAATTCATAAAAACATCTTGAAATCTGTAAAACCATCTCGAAATTCCCAAAATGCCTCAAAATCTGCAAAATCCATTTTCCCAACGGAATTCCCAAACAAGCACCTAATCTTTTAATTGAGACAATGATTCTACATGTTATAGCTATTGGTAAGAGATGCATAGCTTCTATTAAGTGGTTAAATATAGCAATTTTACCATATTGTTATTTCAACATAATCTCTGCAAGATCACAGCAGGAGTGTGTTTTAGGTATCTCATCTCAGTGTTATAAAATCACATTTACGTAAATCGAAATAAAATTTCTATTACATACTATAATCAAGTTAGAAAAGTGATTTTTACTATTAATTGAAATAATCCTTTAATTTTTTTTCTCTTCATATGAACTTTATGGTGTTAAATGTAGATTCACGGACATGTCATAAATGTGTGCGTGGGTGGGTATATATAATAAATCATTTTACACTTTGTTTGGCTTCCATTTCTAAAATTAGATTTTACTCCAAAACATAAATTTTGTCTAAGTACTCACATTTTTCAGAAAAGTTATTTTAGACACAAAACCTCGATTTGAAACCTAAGTTTTAAAAAAGATATTTTCTTATCAAATCACGGATTCTCTCATAATAAATTTTCTCTTTCATAATTTTTCTTTCTTTCTCTTCACTCTTTCCTACATATTTTTTTGCCTCGAACTCCGTAAAAGTCAATAACTTTTCAAACACAATATTTCAAAACCTAGGTTTTGAAATTTAGTTGTTGCCTCGGAATTCGTAAAAGCTATTTTCTAAAATCTATTCTTCAAAATATAGGTTTTACCTCAAAATCTGTAAAAGCTATTTTGAAAATGACTTCCAAATAAACACTTAAACGATTATTTTTTCAAAGAATAAGTGATTGTACAATGTTTTAGATACTTTTATTCATAAAAAAAAATAACAAATTCTGGATGCCATATATGGAAAACAAATGTAATTATTAAATGGTGCTAAAAATAATATAAGATGAAATTTTATGAACTTGAAGTTTTAAATTTATCACAAAACGCGTCAAAGAATAAAGATCCTTGATTGAAAAAGCAAGTGTTGCCAATTACAACTTGTTTCGTTTCTTTCTTTCTCTGTTTGTTTTGTTTATTTTTTGTTTGTTAGGCTTTTCAGAACCAAACAGCTAAAAAGGTAAGGAAATTACATTGGACCAAACACTCAGAAAATTCAAACATAGCACAGTGCACAAGCAAGAATTGTGTCTATACATTGAACCCTCTCTCTCTCTCCCAAAAAAAAAAAAAAGTGCTTCAATTTTGAATCCATTGTTTCTGCCACTAACGCATCGCCCTTATCTCAAAATAAGAGAAAGTTAATTGTTCATCATTTTATACTGAAATTTTTTTCCTGCCACTCACACATCTTTCAGTCTCAATTTGTTTTTTTTTTCAAAGATTTAATTTAATGTCGAGGTGTACGTCAGTGAAAAAGTATTTTTGCGTAAACGAGGTAAATATATGAAAGAAATTATCTCGCTTTATCAAAAACATTGTTGAACAAGCGTTTGACTTTTTCAAACGCTCCAATAAACATGATCTCTATTAAGTTTGTTGCACAGCTAAAATAATGAACTGGTTATATGAGATTTCTTAAAAGTTTTATTAAAACTGCACAACAGTTTAAGTTCCAAAATATATAGTGAATTATTCTGACATGTGGATGGGTCAGTTTAACATATTTTTATTAATTAATGGTTAAATTTAACTTAGATAATTGTTGGATTAAACTTGCTACAATTTAAAAATTTTCATAAGGGCATTACTTATAAAAAAATTTCAGAATAACATTACTTCTATATAATAAATTTTGGTCGAAATTGAATCCTAATTTAAATTCCAGAACATATACTGACGTGTCCTATTTTTTTTTTTAAATAACTACAAAGGCCTCTCATAAACTTTACTAAAGGCCAAAAGGGTACTTTCCCCTCATATATGTTGTCAATAAAGGTGTATATATACATTAAACAGAAAAATTATATAATTTTTAAGAGTAAAAATGGAAAATTTACTATCAGGTCCCAAATAGAAGAATTCATGAATAAAATACCCCAAAGATTGGTAAAATTACCATCAAATCCAGCAGTAAACTAATTCAGTTGTCATTAACAACTAAACTAGTTACAGTTGGATCTAACGATAATTTTACCAATTTTTAAAATATTTTATTCATTAATTAAGTTATTTGGTACCCCATGGTAAATTTTCCAATAAAAATTTAAGTTTGATGTATGTGGATTACTTTTTATTTCAACAAGTAAGCCAATTTTTTAAAAAATGAAATATCTGTATTATATTATCAAAAAGAAATTAAATTAACCAAATCAAAATCAATATATAATCTATAACAAAATGTATTATTTAATAGATATAAATTTTGCATCTAAATTTTTCACAATAGGCAAGGAAATATGACTTATTTTATCATCCATGAGGCTACAAAATAATCTTAAAAATTTCAGGCAAAAAATTAATTTTAAAAACTTTCAACGTAGAATTGACAATTGTAATTTTTTGGACTAAAACTTTAGACGGGTATGATCATGAAAGCTCAACGGATCAAGATATGATTCAAGACTTAAGAAGAGTACATACAAATTATAATACACTTATCTACTGGTCTTCACATCAGCAGCAAGATTTAAATTAATGACCTACCAAGCTATGAAGCAATTATGTAAACATTAGTTATAATAAGAATAAATGAATAAATTGTATCTAATATTATAAATTCAAGCAAGATTTAAATTAATGACCTACCAAGCTATGAAGCAATTATGTAAACATTAGTTATAATAAGAATAAATGAATAAATTGTATCTAAGTTACCCTCCACGTAATGAATATATAACGTCACAGTCAAACTATTGTACTATAACCAAATAATTATATATAGATTTTGTATTATTAACTAACCAAATAATTATCACTAATAACCTTGACTAATCCAATCTTTTAACAGATTTCTCATTAATTAGACTAACTTTTATTAGTAGAAGTGAGAATTGTAATTGTTCCCACAATAATAACGAGCGACTTTACTGTATTAAAAAAAAAAGAGAGAGAGCGACATGATTCTAAAACAAGCTAATTACTGTGTTCCATGCCAAAACAAAAGTGTGTTTCAAGCTTACTTCTTTCTTTATTCTCTTTCATTTTTTGGGTAAAGATTTTATTCACTTTCTACATTGTTATACAAAACTTGATAAAAAACGTATCGTTAAGGGGGTCATGAAGTTGCAAGGATACAAGTTCTTGTAAGAATTGTGCTCTAAAAGTTAATTGTTAGAGCTGGGAAATTGAAGTCCTTGTTAGTCTATTTCTGTAAGGAGATCCTTGTAATGTATGACTCATAACAATGCAAGAGTTGATATATCTGTGCCTCCACACTATAACATTTCACTTAACCTTCTGCTAGTTTTTGTTGGAACCTTTATAGGTAACCATTTCCAATCGGTTGTCCAACATCCTAATGGCTCTACTTTATGGTACTTCACTCGGTCTCGTACAATTTCCTCCATAGGTAATCCCC
>JANTPZ010091362.1:0-18383 GCA_025593235.1 Vachellia pachyceras
AGTTTCCATTTTGGATCTTTTGGACTTTTTAATTGAATTGATGCTTCCCTTTTGTTCCAAATCAATATAAAATGAAGCTAAAGGCAAGGTTAAGGTGTGTTACAAGTTTCAACTTGTTTCTCAAGTTCTTTAACCCTTTTTCTCAGGAAAGATAACTCTAGCAAACTTAAGTAACTCAATATGCATTTCATCATATCCATGGCGTAATTCATCATAGCTAGGTTCAGCAATTACCTCTTATGTGTTTGATTCTTCTTCCTGAGTAACAAGGCAGAGGTTTGCCTCTTCTTCAGCTCCAGTCTCTTCTTACTCAGAGCTATCTCCCCAGATGCCTGATACGTATGCCTTCTTCTTCTTGATAAATTTTCGCTTCTTCTTATCTTTTTCTTTGTTTTGGACTGCTAGTTGTGGACAATCAGCTCTGACATGTCCAGGTTTGTTGCACTCATAACATATGATTCTACTTGATGTTCCTTTTTGTGGTTTTCTGAAGTTTTGATCCTTTCTGTACATATGTCAAAACTTCCTGACGACCATTGCCAATTCTTTATCCTCCAAATCGTCTTCCTCATCCTCTATTTCAGTCTCTTTTTCTTTCTCCTTGATGGTTTTGAGAGCCATCCCTTTCTTTTTCTTGTCATCAATATTACACAACTCCTTCTTGAACTTTTGCTTGCTCCCATACTCAGCAAGTCTTCTAAAAAGAGCTGCAACTGAGGTCATTGATTCTCCACTGGATTCTTCTATGGCTGTGACCTTAGCTTCCCATTTGCTAGACAAGACATTTAATATTTTTCTTACTTGGAAGCGTTGATCATATGTTTTGCCAAGGGCAGCCAATTTGTTAATGTGGTGTGTGTGACACATTTGTAACTCAGCGATGGTTTCTTCATTTCTCATTTTGAGCAGGTCATACTCAGTGGATAGCATGTTGACTCTACTTTCTTTCACTGCTTTAGTGCCTTCATAAGCTATTTCCAATGCATCCCACATATGTTTTGCAGAGGGTAGAGTGTAGACTTTGAAGAAATCATCCTTATTTAGTGCTGCCTGCAACATCACCACTACCTTTCTGTTGAGATGAACTTTCCGTAAATCTTCACTATCAAACTCAACACGTGTTTTAGGAGTTAGTGATCTACCTTCATAGGCACATAGTTTCCTTGTTCAAATACATCCCATAAATAAATGTCAGTGGCTAAGATAAAGTTTTGAAACTTTATTTTCCAAAAAGAAAATTTTTGTCTATTGAAAGCTGGAGGTCTGGTGATGGAAGCTCCGTCTGTGAGAATATGTTCGCCAAATCCTGCCATAGATCTCTCTTGAAACTATTAGGTTCTTTCCACAAGAGACCTACTCTGATACCAAATGTTAGAATAAGATTTGACCAAGAGGGGGTGAATTAGTTATATTAAAATTTAACACTTTAAATCACAAATATAAAAATAATGTCACCGATAGTGAAGAAGAAAGATGAACATAAAGATTTATCATGGTTCGGTCTACCTGACATACGTCCAGTCCTCAGAGCACCCCTGAGATTTCCAAATCCACTATCAACAACCAACTGAGGCTTCACAAGCCTATACAAATGGGAATCCACTCCCCCTTTCTCTTTTCACTAAAAAAGAGTAGCACACTCCCTGTTTTCTTTCTCTCTTTCAGCCCAATTGACTCAAGGCCCCAACCTTGAGTATCTCACAGGTTTACAAAGTGTTTTTGCTCAATAAAGTCTCTCTTAAAAGAGTAGATGGAAAATAATGAAGTACAAGAAGAATATTGAAGGATTATAGAGAATGAATTGAATAGCTTTTAATGCTCGAAAGGTTCATCTCTCTCTGTATTGAATGCCTTGCCTTTTATAGTTGAGAATATCTTGAATGTCTGTTAGACTCCATTTAATAGCCATTACTCTCAACATCAACCATTTGGTTTCTCCATTAATGACATTTAATGCTGCTCAGTCAGACAACAGTGAATGTTGCAGAAGAACATTAAAGTCTCCGAGCCTCAGACCATGCCTGCGCCTCTTTCAACATTTAACGTCTTAAGCTTCTGCATTTATGAGAGTAGTTAGTATTCAAAATGTCGTTACACAGATAAGGAAAGTAGGTGCATAGCATAGGTTGAGTGTGCCAGACATAAAGCTATCAGAAAAGCAGTGCTCGAGCATAATCCATTCAATGCTCGAGTATTGTTTGATAATTTTCAAAGAAAAGTTCAATGCTTTAATACACTTCTCGAGTATTTTATGAAAGTGTTTGAAAAAGAATCAAATACTCGAGTGTTGAATCATAATGCTTGAGTACTGATAATGCTTCTTAAGTTTGCTCAAGCATTCTGTGAAAGCATTGAGAAAAAGAATAACATAACATCTCAATACTCGAGTGATAAATCTTGGTGCTCGAGCATAAAGAGTGATGTTAGTGTTTGCTGGATCAATTTCAAGAAGTATGAGTGAATAGTACAAGTTTTGGCCTGATATTCGAGCATTGGATGCTATGCTCGAGCATATGCAATACTTCCAGTTAATACTTGTAGTGTTTGCTCCCAGTGTTGTATGAAAACTTCAATACTCGAGCACTGTGAACTAGTACTCGAGCATTGGCTCTGCTGGAAGCCTCTGCTTGAAGTATTGACTGAAAGTGTTGTCAGAGACTCTCAATGCTCGAGCACTAATTTCATGTGCTCGAGCATTTGCTATACTTTCAGCCAATGCTTGAAGTGTTGTCTGAGAGAAATTTAAAAAATCACAACACTCGAGCACTGAGACCTAGTGCTCGAGCATTGGCTGTGCTTTCAGCCAACACTTGGAGTATTGTATTGCAGCACTGTCTGAGTGCTTTGTCCTAATCCGATGCTTGAGTACTGAGAACCAGTGCTCGAGCATTGACAATGCTTCATGCCAATGCTTGAAGTATTTGTTGAAAGCATTGTTCATAACATCTTTTTCAAAGCTCGATGCTCGAGCATTGGGGACCAGTACTTTATGTCAATACGTGAAGTACTCACTGAAAGTGCTGCACAAAACTCAGTTTAAAATCAATACTTTGAATGAATTCTCAAGCATACTTATAAAGCACTGAATTAAAACTTTAAGATTCAAGTTTCAGAAACATTTTTCAATCCCTGAAATTCTTTCTAACACATAAATCACTTCATTTTGTTATCATCAAAAGAAGGTATCAGCATCATCAATTGTTGTTACCTTAGCCTCCCATTTGTTTGATAGTACATTGAGAATCTTTCTCACTTGGGAGTGTTGATCATATGTTTTATAAAGAGCAGCCAATTTGTTGATGAGATGTATGTGACGTATTTGGAATTCTACGATCGTCTTCTCATCCTTCATTATGAGTAAATCATACTCAGTGGTTAGCATGTTTACTCTACTTTCTTTTACTACTTTTGTGCCTTCATAGGCTATCTCCAATGCTTCCCGCATGTGTTTTGCTGAAAGCAGAGTGCAGACTTTGAAGAAGTCATCTTCATTTAAAGCTGCTTGCAATATCAAAACAACTTTTCTATTTAACAGCATCTTCTTCTTATCTTCTTCATCGAACTCTGCTTTCTTCTTAAGAATTAACTAGTCTTTATCCTTCTTCATTGGCATGATGTTTCCTATTTAAAAAACATCCCATAAATCAAAATCAGTAGCAATGAAAAGTTTAAAATTTAAAATTCACATTTGTTGAAAATGTCTGCTTTTCAGCCAGGTCTGGAAAAAAATAGGAGTGTAATTTTCATGCTTCCATTGGCTTTAAAATGAAAAATTGTGTAGGGTGGAAGTGAGAGAAAAATTTTGGGAAGCACTGGAATTAAATTGGACAAGTTTGAAAGCTCTATGGTTTATAGGAAGTTTGTCTAATTTTTAGTGCATTTTGTGGCTTAGAATTGAATTGGTATTGATAGACATGACCTTATATGGTGTATAGGAAGCAAATTATCAAAGAATACCTTTGAAAGGAAGAGAAAGAGAGCAAACAAGTCCAAGCTCAGGTTAGAAACAAAGGTAGCAAAAGTATTAACTCTACACTAATAGTTGCATTAATGATTATTTGTGAAGTGTGCTTTTTGCATGACAAACTTGTGATGTTTGAATATGTTATCATGTGAATTTGAATATGCTATGGCCATATGCAAAGTTTCAAAGTTTGTGAAATTCACATGTTCATGCATTTGCTTTTAAACTTTAAATAATTGTCATGCATATTGGTGGATGTGTGAGTGCTTTTGCTATTGGGATTTCTTTGAAATCTCACTCTCCCCAACTAATCATTCCTAGGTACAAGCTCAAGTAAGGGTAAACGCAAGGTGGGTGAAGAATAAAGAAGCATTATGTAGTGATTTTGTTGACAAGTTATGTAATATGCTTGACTTTTATGTTTAGTGTTTTTGGAGTTAAATGTAATCCCTAAACCTCTAAACCTCTACTTGATGAGTGTGTTAAGGTATGGATGCATGTATGATTATGTAAAGTGAGTTAGTTTATGTCATCAAGGCTTTACACAAAATCTTGGAAAATGAACGTTTTGAAAAATGGGGTCCAAACCCGTTAAAAAATCCCAATCTTTGAGCTGTGAAGAAAAATAGTAATCTAAGTCCAACTGAGCTGAAATTTTTCATTAAAATATCTCATATGGAGAGTTTTAAAATGAGTCCAAGATCACTAAATTTGTACATCTACACAAGAAGTTTTGGTGTTCTAAAGTTAAGATAAAACCCTGGAAAATTGAAAAATGACCATATGAACAGTACAACTTCATGCAATAAATTGAGCAAGTTTTTGGACAAATGTGTATTTTTCCCTGTAGGGAATGTTATAAGCTTGATTTAGAAATTATAACTACTCAATTTCGATTTTTCTAGAATTAGTTATGAATTTTAAAAATTGTGCTAGAAATCTGAAATTTTGACCAAATGAATAGTAATTCCAGAAGAATTTTGAAATTTCAATTCTTTGGTCAATTTAAGTTATGTAAGGCCTAAAAGTGGTTCAATATTGATCTATTATGAAGCTAAAGAGGTAAAGGAAGGTGTATTACAGTGTGTATTTACTTTTGCACCATTCGAAATTTAGTGCGTGTTTGGCAACAACTTTTTAGGGTCCAAAATGTAAAAGTCCGTTAGTTTGTTAACTCTAACATTTGGTAGCTTTTTCTTTCAAAATACATTCTGAGCAAAAAAGCTCATTTTTGGTAGAATAAATGTACTTTAAATCCAACGTTTATCCAAACATAAATGCATTATGCCAAAAATGCATTCTCTTAACGATTTCCATACGGGCATTTAATTGTGCCAGATACTAATGGCAACAACTTCACCGTTAAAATTGTACATCATTTTCCTTGCCTAAAAAAAGTTTTTAGCAAAACTTCTATCAGTATATTCTTAAAGATCATATCAATCACCCAAATACACTTTCTCTGCATGTTTATAACCAGTCACCGTGGTGATATATTATATTTAGGATCGAATCGAATGAAGTATATTTCAATTAATAATACTCTTATTATCGTTGTAAGACCCTCCTTACTAGTTAGCAAAAAATTAACAAAAATGTTAAGTCATTGACTTTTTTTTAAAAATGAAAATGTTCAAAATTTTCCCATATTAAATACCATAAATTACATATACAAATTTAAAAAATTGTAATTAAAACAATTTTAAGTAGGGGCCATACAAAAAACGCGTAATTCAAAACAAGGGTTTGCATGTCATTTGATTGGCCTTAAAGATCTACATTATATTGCAGCCCCTTTTATCATATGACTTTAATTTTTTAATATATTGGGAAAATTAGAGTAAAAGACCTTAAATAAATAATATTTATTGTGAAAGACAGTAAAAGTTGTAATTATTTGTAATGACAAAAAATAAAAAATATTAAATTATCCTTAAGAACAATTTCTATTTTCCCTCGTACATGCTCTCTCACATTATATTTTAAATATAATATAAATATTAAATTATACTAAATTAAATATAATTTTTCTACACTTTTACTGGGAAAAAATTACACTTTGTTCTATTTTCAAAATTCTATTTTTTAAGACTTAACACAAACTTTAATTAAAAATAAAAAGTATATAATATAAATTTATTATATATGGTTAATAAAAGTTATATAAGTCTAGAAAGTGAAAGCAAAATTTTCTCAATTTAAAATAATTCAAAGAAAGTTGATATGATTTATTTTTTATTTAGGAGAAATTTATGTGAGTTAAAAAATGCATTATTGTTAATAAAACAAAAATATCTAGATAATTTATCAAATTATGAAAAGATTTATTTTCAATGAATTTATTTTTATAAAATTTTTAATTTATATTTGTGATGATAATATAAATTAAATAACTTGATGTTATATTGATCATATAAATACAAAACTCGGTGAAAAATAAAAATTAACAAAAAAGTGTGTGATCATGTCTGATCGGATCGAAATGTCGTCTTCTGGTTCATTCCGCATGAAAATCCATTTCACTACATGGTTTTTTTTTAGCAAACACTGCATGGTTTAAAAAGTGTTTTTTATAAATAAAAATGTGTATTTTTGTATTAGAAAATCCAAAAAAATGATTACATAATTTTTTTTACCATCAAATAAACTTGAATGAATCAATGTTATAATCAAAAACACATATTTCATAGTTTAGGTATTTCAAAAGATACACACATCATAGTCTAAGGGACACTAACTTCATTACAAGTATATTTTCCAGTTGATTGCCAAGCACAGATAGCTTCTTTCATGTCCTCTTCCGTTTCCATTTTTCTTTTTGTCTATTTTTTTTTAAAAAAATTGTTAATGAGATGTGGCAAAAGAGAACACTTTATAATAACATTATATTCTTATGATTCTGATCCGACTGTTAGACATGATTAGTTTTGATGATGTCAAATAAGAACAAAATGTTTTTACAATGCAAAAAGTTTTTACAATACATATTTAGCATGCATAATTATTTTACAATGCATATTGGTTAATCAATATTTATGCATTCTTTTAATTGGATGATGATGTGGTTAAATAAATCAATTTGAAGGTTAAAATTTTTTAAATATATGTTTTATCATTATACATTGATTAACCATTCATATAAGCTTCAATTGGATGTTCAAAACTGATTCTTGAAGTTAAGACTCGAGCATTGGATCATAATACTCGAGTACGATGAGTTTTTGAAGTTTCCTAGGCAATACTTGAAGCAGTGCTCGATCATAAACATCAAGTATTGAGTTTTTGGTGTCAACACTTGAGCATTGGGCTATAATGCTCAAGCATTGACCTCTCGGACTCGATGCTCGAGCACTGGATCTCTAATGCTCGAGCATCGGCCTCCTCTGGTATCTATCAGCTCGACATATATCTTGTATTTTGACCATATCTCTAAAAATACAAGTCTGATTGATGTAAAAAAAAATTTCATATGAAACTAGACTCAAAATACGTTTCATAGACACCAAGAAAAGCACCAAATGATCTCAAATGAAGGAGATATAAATTTCTAAACTTGGTAGTCAAAACTGAACGCTTTATTTCTGACCTTTGCTTATTGTATCTATCATAACTTTCTTTATATGATCGATTTGGGACTGATTCTTGTTTCATGTGAAAGTAGACTTTCAGGGCTGTCCATTGATATATTTTGCAAAGTTTGGAGTTGAATTGAGAGAGATATGGTCGTTGCAAGTTGAGCTACAAGCTGAAATATGGACCATGACTCCAATGCTCAATCACTGGCACCTAGTGCTCGAGTATCGGGCCTCATAATCATATTTTCTCCACAAAACATGCCAATGCTCAAGAATTGGCACCTAGTGCTTGAGCACTGAGCTCAAAAATTAGTTTTTCACGCAATGCTTTCACTCAATTCTCCAGCATACAAATCAAGCACAACCGGTACTCGAGCATTGACACTTAATGCTCGAGCATCGTGCTTCTAGGACTCAATGCTTTCACAGAATACTTCAAGCACAAAAGGGAGTATTGCCAATGCTCAAGCACAATTTCATAGTGCTCGAGTATTGAGGATCTTTACATAGTGCTGGGAGCGAATACTGCAAGCATTGATGTAAGTACTGCCAATGTCGATCACCAGCTTCCAATGCTCGAGCATTGAGTTCAAAACTTTACTATTCACTTATACATTTTGAAAATGCTCTAGCACGCTATGCAAGCACATAAAATGCTGGAGCACATTGACTTAGCACTCGAGCATTAAGGATTTCAAAACATACCATTTCTCAACACTTGCATAGAATACTCGAGCAATCTTAAAAAGCATTGTCAGTGCTCAAGCACTGAATTTTTATCACTCGAGTATTCAAAGCTTTTTCAAACACTTCCAACTAATGCTCCAATATTGTGTTATAGCATTGAGTTTTACTTTGAAAAATGTTAAGCAATACTTGAGCACCATGTCATTATGCTCGAGCACTGCTTTATCTGACAAACTTTATCTCTGACACACTTCACCTACGCTATGCAGAAACTTTCCTTATTTGTGTAACGATTTTTTAAATATCAACTGCTCTCATAAATACTTCATGCTTAAACTTCTTAACAGGGAATATGCATCTCTGAACATATCTTCGATGTGGAATTAACGGACAAATTTACAAACAATGGACATATAACGTGCCAGACCCATTAATGCATATCAGTGGGCATCGAAGTAGAAGTGTAATAGAAGCAAAACATTTTCTAACGGATTAATCTTCATCAACAAACACTTGCTTCTTGTCAGGACTCCACTTTCTAACGGATTAAGCTAGCACTGGGGCACGAGGAAATACTGTGATATCTTATCCTTATCTTATGATGTCTTTATTTGAAAATCTTATTTCGGTACTTGATCGTTATAGCAATCATTTTCTTGGTTCTTAAATCGTTTTTAGATTGCTACCTGAAAGAAAATTGTGAATAGTCTTCTAATGATCTTATGATTGAGGTGAACAACTCAAAAATTATTTTATGATTTCCAATTCATCAAAATTATCTTTTCTTAATGCATAAGCATGTTTTGGAAACATCCTTGGTCTACATGCATTCAATCTGTTTTCAAAAATTGAAAGTTAATTTATTTTGTGAAACCAGAAATGTTTCAAACTCCATGGAGTATTTCGTGCATGTTAATCTTTTATGTGCTTTTATCTACTAGAACTCCTGGGTCTTATCCTCTAATGAATATCTAAAAGTCATCCATGAGTTTTAAGTCCATCTCTATCTTTGAAAAGAATTTATTGCGTGAAAAGTTTCATGTTTGATCCAAGACTTGTTCCAGTGATTTCAATGTTCAACAGTTCATCATTTTATCTCTGTGCATACATGATGAATTGAAATTGAAATGTTTTTCTATGCATATAAAGTCATGATTAATTGCCCTCGAATCTTTGAAATGAAATTGATAGAGCATGACAGCATATTATGATTCCTACGATCTAATCATGAATGGATCCAAGTAAATTTGGATATCAACAGAAGAAAAAGATTGATATGATTTTGTAGGATGAGAAAAGGCTTCTCAAGGCTATGACTACATGAAAATAAGCATGTACCTTGCTGAAGCTTAATCCTAAAACTTAAATTTTGGTGTTGAATGTGCAAATGAGGGAAATCAACATTGATCGACCAAAGTCAAGCAAGACACGATAAGGAAGGGCATATATGGTATCACATAATCTTTACCTAAGTTTGTATTTCAAATTATTTATTTCATTTGGGTAATAAATGTATGATCCTATTACATTTCAATAGCAATCCATTTCTTATGTTTTTCAAAATATTTCTCATATTGCTAATTGGATTGAAAATGAAAATTGTGCATAATCCTTTTACTTACTTGAATTTTCAAATTCATGTTTTGACACTACATGCACATCTTTTTTTTTAAGAAAAAAGATGTTTATATTACATTCAAATATCATTTTCAAACTTGGAAGTCAACATATCTTATGTGTCAGAAATGCTTCAATTTCTCCAATTGAGTTTTCCCCCAGTGACTCTCAATGTGCTTTATAGAAAAGAGATCAATACATTTGAGTCTTATTGATTTGTGTGAACTCAAGTCATTTGGATAATGAGTCTGTGTCTCAATATTCATATATTGTTGTACTCTATTTGTTGCTCAAATTCATTGACAATGGATTATCTTTTTCTAAGTAATATGAGTATTTCACTCATATCCATGACTTGAATGTTCCTGATGCCAAAGTTAATAGCAAAGTCATTATTCTTACTTTTATCATGATTAGGCCCTTTTGGCCATTTTATTAATCATATGACTTTTGCTCCTGGGAAATTCTCATCGTGTGAAAATCAATGTTTAATATGACAACCTCATAAGTTTTCAAAGTGAAGCTTCGCTGGTGTACATCTTGATTGGTGACTTCCATCATTTTCAGCATAAATTCACATGTTTAGAAAAGAGTTTAAAATTCATTCAAAATATCAACTTTGTCTATCCATTATGATTTGAAAGAATATATGAGATTTTGAAAAACATTACATGATCATTCTTGGGAAGCATGTTCTCATTCATGAATCATCAACTTTTAAATACTGATCGTGTCAGACTTGCATGCATAAGCTCACTGGGTTGAGCAAACTTGATTTTTAAAAAGTCCTTATGCTCCTTAAAATTGATTTCATCATTTAGGGCATAAGTTCTTTCAAGCTGCAAATATATCATTTTGACTGTATTCCTCTATCTTTGAGCATTGTATTTAAAATCGTCAATGGCACATTTTCTAGTTAAAACTCTTACAAATTGCCATTGAATTTTGCAAAATATCATTCTTGGTATCATCTAATCGTTACCCATTATGAATCAATGATTTGAACTCAATTGTCTGAGTGGGGTAAATGCTTATTGATCCTTGGTTCAATCAAATCTTTATTCAAATATCATATGATTTAATTATATAAGAATATACGATTGTTGAGCCTAACTTCATATGGACCCAAGAAAAGGTGCGTACTAAAGAATACCCTAGTTTAATGTTTTGCAGGTGCTTAAGTGTGTATTTGCAGCGTTACAAATCAAAATGCTCAAGCACAGGATTAAGGTTTTGAAGTTTTTTAAGCAGTACTCGAGCATAAATGAAGTTATGCACGAGTATTGGAGCAAATTGAATCAATTGGCACAATGTTGGATGCTAACTCTCGAGCAATGTGTGGAAAACAACTCTCGTGCACTGGAAAACAACTCTCGAGCAAAAGAGTATAGTACTCGAGCACTGAAAGCTACTGCTTCGGTGTTAGTCAATTTGTTTTTCAATTTTCTTCAATTTTCTTTCACAGAACTTGAGTGACATTCCTTTTGACTCAAATCATATTGGGAAAAATGTTTTGATAATCAGAGACCATTTATTTCTTCTTTACTTGTGTTGAACATTTATTTTCTTTGAAATGATTTTTTGAGTCTTCAAAACCTTAATCAAAATTAGTTTTGTTTTCCCAAAACTTCTTCCAATCTATTATCTGCCAAATCAACACTCATTTTTGATTCTTACTTAAATGTTCCACTAATTATTTTAACTCTCATA
Organism: Vachellia pachyceras; assembly: GCA_025593235.1. Classification (NCBI taxonomy): domain Eukaryota; kingdom Viridiplantae; phylum Streptophyta; class Magnoliopsida; order Fabales; family Fabaceae; genus Vachellia; species Vachellia pachyceras. The sequence goes on from JANTPZ010091362.1 coordinate 11,554, forward strand.
AAAGATTTTGAAAATTTGGGAAAAGTCACAATTTTATCATCATTAAGAGGGAGCTTCACATTCACTTGTGTTTTTCAAAATCCAAAGCTCATATTAGTTTTGATTATGTATTTTTTTCTTTCCTGCTCATCATTTGAAACACCTTTTGTTGAAAGGAATATTTCATACCTGTTTGTGCTAACCAATCTCCTTGAAAGAGTGAGTTTGACATTATGATAGGAGAATTGGAAGCTATACATCGGACTCATATTGTTGATGCTTGCTCACAAGCTTTATTGGGAACTTACTTCAAAGCAACATCATCTACGCCAATAAGAAAGAATGTTCTCAATGGAAGAATCTTCAAAATGACATCCGAGCTGAACAGATGACACAAGCATGGTGGAAACAACAAGAGCATATGGCAATAGACTTTAAAGATCACTCATCAAGTTGCCAAATCAAATGAGCATTTCTAAACCCCTCTTTATATTTCAAGCATGTTTTAACCTCTCTAGTTTCTTTTAATGATAAATGAGATCTTTGCAAATTTATTTCAAATCTATTTTCAAACTTGTAAGCTCCTTCCAGTTTTTTGCATCCTCACTCTTTCAAATCCATTTTTAAAACCTTAGCAATATATTTCAAATATGTTTTTATGAAAACAATCCTTTGTTTGAAACTTAAAAACATATGCAAATTATTTGGAACTTAATTGGCATTCAAAGGAAGAGAAAAACATTTCATTTTTTGAACACATTTGAAACTTTTTGCTGATGCCAAATAGGGGCAGAGATAGTCAAGAAAAATATATTTCATAACTTTTACATTCATTTATATTTTTCATGAAGGATTTATCATCATCAAAAAGGGGGAGAATGTTAGATATGATTAGTTTTGATGATGTCAAATAAGAGTAAAATGTTTTTACAATGCAAAAAGTTTTCACAATACATATTTACCATGCATAATGATTTTACAATGCATATTGGTTCAATATTTGTGCATTCTTTTAATTGGAGGATGATGTGGTTAAATAACTCATTTTGAAGGTTAAAATGTTTTAAATATATGTTTTATCATTATACATTGATTAACCATTCATATAAGCGTCATTTGGATGTTCAAAACTGATTCTTGAAGTTAATACTCGAGCATTGGATCATAATACTCGAGTATGATGAGTTTTCAAAGTTTCCTAGGCAATACTTGAAGCTGTGCTCGAGCATAAACATCAAGTATTGAGTTTTTGGTGTCAAAACTTGAGCATTGGGCTATAATGCTCGAGCATTGACCTTTGGGACTCGATGCTCGACCACTGGATCTCTAATGCTCGAGTATCGGCCTCCTCTGGTATCTGTTAGCTCGACATATATATGGTATTTTGACCATATCTCCAAAAATAAGTTTACATTTTGTGGCTTAGTCGGATCAAGAATTTGGCGCCGTTGCCGGGGAAGCTAAGTGCCATTAGTTGTTAGATTGTGTTTTTGTTTGTTAGTTTTGCATCTTTGTTTATAGTATAGGATTAGTTTGTTTATATCTTAGCATTGCATAGTAGTATACACTTGTTTCTGTTGCATTCTGCATAATATTTGCATTTTCGCTGCGACGCACGTGAACTTTCACAAAGAAACATCCTCTCTGGTGTAGTGCACCGCGACCAAAATTGAATTTCGTCACGGCCAAACTTGCATAGTTAACGAGAGATTCCTCCCGGGTGTAATGCACCACGACCAATTTCACATTTCATCTTGGCCAATTCTATTTTTATGTGAGAAATAGCTGTCAGTACACTTTCACCGGGACCAAATTTGATTTTCGCCACAACGAAATTTGATTTTCGCCGTGACGAAATTTAATTTTGGCCACGGCCAACTTTTGCTTACTGAACGATTTCTTTACATTCCAATTTTTTTCTCTTTTCCAGTGCATGCATACATATCATATTTTCATCTTTCATTTCCCAGATTCTTTATTTTATTTAAATTGAAATCTTTTAATTTATTTTACCCACAAATTTTCATTCTTTTGTAGGAAATTATGGAAGATCATTTCTCTCAAAGCAATGCATCTATACAACATCGATTAGAGGATCTCCAAACGTAGATGCACGATCAAAAGAGATGTTCATTTTGTCATGAATGTGATAACCCACTTCCCAATCCACATTACGAACCCCACCACCAACTCTCATTCCAAACCTCCCAATCATATTATGAGTCTCCTTCTCCATCATATAATCCATATTTTGAACCCATGCAACCATTACATCAACCACCATATAACCCATTCTCTCCACCATATGAACAATATCAACAACACATGTCACCATCCTACCTACCTACCCCTAATTCTCCATATGAGCTATATGACTATCCCTTCCAACCTACTTTCCACCAACCTCTACCATCATGTAAAACTTATCCTCCTCCTCAACCTATCACTATGCAACCAAATGAACCAGATATTCTTCTTTCTTCTAATGACTTTGATGACCTAACCAATGCCCTGACAAGAAAATATGATAAACTCAAGGAGAAGTACCTTGTGTTACTCATGCAAGATATTGATGAATTCTTCACTGCCTACTATGATCATATGTTGTGGATAAAGACTGGAGGCAAAGAGGGAAATCCTTGGCCTGAAGAACCACAAGAGAAAGTTCTAACTCATCATTTCATAATTATCTAATTAACATTTATATCAGTTAGCAGTAAAATCATGGATATTACATTTCCACCCCCTTAAAATAAATTTCGTCCTCAAAATTTACGTACCTTAAGAAAATAACTCTGGATATCTATTCTTTATGTCTTCGTCAGTTTCCTAGGTAACGTCTTCAGCTGCTGACCCTTGCCATATGACTTTAACCATTGGAATGCTTTTGTTCATGAGTTACTTCATCTTCCGGTTAATAATACAAGATGGTCCTATTCATATGACAAAATATCATCCAGTATACCTTATACTACCACTTCAAAGTATCTGGCTTCTATAACCTTTTTATTCCTAGCCACCCAACAATTATTCCATTCCAAGTTACCCCCTCTTCATTCCTGGATGGATAATGTACCTACTCTTATAGGCCTCATTAAGTAATTACTATCTTAGAGTAGGCTTTAGAGCTAGGGATATAAATTTTTGTCTCTAACTTATTATTCTCTTAGGAATTATATAGAATTTAACTATTTCCACAAGGCTCAATTAAGTCTCAACGTACTAAGTAAATTTATCATTCGTACGAGTCTTTCCAACTTCCCTCTCTATACTATTCATAATTCGAGGGGTGCCAATTTTGTCAGGTCTCATACACAAATTTTTCCCATCCAAATATCGTCGAGTAGTCTTTGCCCCCACATGAGCATCGTAATATTTTTATGCCCATTTTCCAGCTTAATGTACCCTTAGTGTAATAGTCATAGCATACATAATTCAGTAATCACAGTCGGTGATCAATTTCCCTTATCAACTTACAGATCGTTGATTGCTCCACATAAGTAGTGCCTCCCAAATCTTTAGAGTAAAATAATTGTTGCCATCTCCAAATCAAATATCGAAAAACTTTTATCATAGCTTTAGTTTGTTAGATATGATTAGTTTTGATGATGTCAAATATAATAGAGCAAAAAGTTTTCATATGCACATTGATTTTACAAAGGTTTTTATAATGTATATTGATTTACAACTATATTTGTGCATCCTTTTTTAATTGGAAGATGATGTGGTTAAATAACTCAATTTGAATGTTAAAATGTTTTTAAATAGATGCTATATCATCTTTCATTGAGTTACCATTAATCTAAGCTTTACTTGGATGCTCAAAACCATTTCTTGAAGAAAAAATTTGAGTTTGATAAGTTCTGGAGCTTCCTGAAGCAAAAATTGAGTTCCAGGAAGAAGTGTCAAAACTCGAGTTTCGGGCCATCCAAAACTCGAGTTTCAGCTTCTCAGTGTTAGAACTCGAGTTCCAGTGTTGCAGAACTCGAGTTTCGCAAAACTTGAAGTGAAAACTTGAGTTTTCAGCTTCAAGTTGTGTCAACTCGAGTTCCAGGGATACAGAACTCGAGTTTCAGCACATATGTTTCTGTCAGCTCAACATATGTTTGGTATTTTGATCATATCTCCCAAAATACAACTCTGATTGATGTGAAACCAATTTTGTATGAAACGGGACTCACAATGCGGTTCATAGAAACCGAAACCATCATCAAATAATTTCATATGAAGGAGATATAATTTTCGAAATTTGGTAGTCGAATTTAACGTCTTATCACTGACCTTTGCTTATTTTATCTACCGTAACTTTCTTTATATAACATTTTGTGGGCTGATTATTGTTTTATATGAAAGTAGACATGTAGGGCTTTCCATTGATATATTATTTGCATGATTTGGAGTTGAATTGAGAGAGTTATGGGCGTTGCAAGTTGAGCCATGTGCTGAAAGTTGGACTGTGATATGTGCAAGTTGAAGTCATGAAGTAAAACTCGAGTTTCAACTTCACACAACTCGAGTTTCATGCCTTAAGTATTATGTTTAAGGAATTTCATGTGTTAGAACTCGAGTTTGGAGATTCAACAACTCAAGTTTCCCAAAACTTTCAAGGACCACTCGAGTTTCTAGCTTCGAGTTATGATGACTTGAGTTACACCCTTTTTACAACTCGAGTTGCATGCCTAAAGATCTGTTTTCTAGGAACCTTATGTTCTAGAACCCTAGTTGCAGTCCTGGAGAACTCGAGTTTCCCACTTCATGTTTTGACAACTCGAGTTCCAGGGTTCTCAAACTCGAGTTACGTGACCTTGAACCATAGAGGAAGATTTTGCTTCACTAAAACTCAAGTTCCAAAAGCATACAACTCAAGTTCCACAACTGATTTTACAAAAACTTCCAACATAAACTCGAGTTACAGGATTAAAGTTTTAATGACTCGAGTTACTCTCTTTCCAAAACTCAAGTTTCACAACATGATTTCTTAACTTGGATTCTGAACTCGAGTTTACAAATAAAAGTTTCTTAACTTGAGTCAGGCACTTTGAAAACTTGAAGTTTTATCACATAAAGTTTTGATTTAATGTAAACTCATGAGATAAAACTCGAGTGACAAAATCCCACAACTCGAGTCCTAACTTTATCCGACAAAGCTTCTAACACATCTAGCCTATCATCTACCGAAGCTTTCTATTTTCATGCTTAGATATTTTGAATTTCACCTGCTCCCATAAATGCATTATGCTTTACTGAGTAACAGGAAAAGGGTTCGATAAATTACTCTCCAGCGTGGACTTTCAACGGACAAATTCATAGACGTTGGACATACAAGATGCGCATTAATGACAGAACAGCGAAAACGAAAGCTGTGAGTAACGGATACATGTCTTCCTCTCCAATGGACATATTCTGACAACATTTATAAATAAGAGGGAACAACCAACTGAAGATATAAGGGAAAAGAGGAGAAAAAATGTAGAGAGCATAGATGAAGAAGACGGAGTCACTGAGCGCTTAAACAGAGTACAACTTCAGGACTCTGATATTTTCTTTTCCGAGAGCTTCAATGATTATATATCCACTCTTTGAGTGAGTAGTTTATTGATTCATCCAAACTCATTGTATTTTCGTTAAGAAACTCAAGATTGGGATCTTGAGAATTTTGGGTTGAGTTTGATTTGAGAAAACAGAGCATGTTCGTCTCTGTGCAATTTGTGAGGGGGAGTGATTGTAAAGGTTTCTCAAGTACCTACGGTGCAAACTTGAGTGGGTTCATAAATGCCTGGAAACATTTATGGGGTTTTTCAAGTACCCACCGTGACAAACTTAAATGGAATTCACAAGTGCCTGTGTTGACATTGTGATTGTAATGGTTTTCCAAGTACCTGGTTAAAACTTGGATGATATAGTGGATTGAAAATCTCAGAAGTGCTCTGGGGACTGGATGTAGGTCAGAGAGGGCCGAATTGATTTCATATTCTATTTCATTTACTGATTTTAGTTTTTGATCAACCGAAGTTTTGGAAAAAGAAAAATTTTCTACGACACCCAATTCACCACCCTCTTGGGTGACAGCCAGTCTAATATAGTTGATGCGAGACACGGTGACTGTCCCCTGTTATATCATCACAAATTCCCAGTCCATGCTCACCGGCATTGTTGTAGACCATACATATCTACTTCGGATCTGGGATCAACGATATCAGGGTTTGAGTAGGCCTGCCCCCTCATCAATTTTCAAAAATTAAATTTAATTGACGCGAGACACAACGACCTTCCCCATCACATTAGGGTCTAGGTCAGCCTGTCCCCTCATCAATTTCTAATTGATGCAAGACACAGCGACCTTCCCAATGTCAGGGTATAGGTAGGCTTATCCCCTCATCAATTTTCAATTGATGCAAGACACTGTGAACTTCCCAATGTCAGGGTATAGGTAGGCCTGCCTCCTCATCAATTTTCAGAAATCGGGTTTTAATTAATGTGAGACACAGCGAGCTTTCCCTGCTATAATAATAGCATCTGGGTATAGGTAGGCTTGCCTCCCCATAAATTCTAAAAATTTGGCCTCCTAGTTTTCCGTCACACATAAAGTTTAACCATTTTAAATGAATTTAGCCAGCAGCAAAGCATTTTTGGTAAAATTTACATAAATCATTCGCATCCACCCTGTAATATCCAAAAATTTCTATGCTAGCTAAATGAAATGATAATCCGATAGCTAGGAAATGAAAAGAGAGATCAGAGGTAAATAGTACAGAAAGAAAGACTATAGGCCAGAAATAGTAAAGATAGACCTGGCTTAGTACACGGAATTCCGTAGGAATTCCAAAGTTAAGAAAAATTGCCCAGAGAGA
>JANTPZ010091363.1:0-18092 GCA_025593235.1 Vachellia pachyceras
TGATCAGAGCATGCATTTTTCAAAAACCACAAATGACTTCAAAATCCAAAAAGTTTTATTCTTCATACCACTTTCAGTAAGAATTGAATGAGCCCAATCCGTAATTCATAAAATCATACAAAACAACGTTAAAAGGCGAGAGAGAAGTGACCAATATAAGGGAGATCTCCAGTTGCGGGAGAAGCCCCAGGCCGGAGTGGAAGAGAGGGACTGCATCTGCGATTTCAACGACATCGTTTGAAGAGACGCGGCCGATCAAGATGCCGTTAACGGCAGAGGTCTTGTGCTGGAGGGAGTGAAGCACGAGCTTTATGTACGCGTTCTGAGAGATCTCATACCTAAACTCGCTGCCCATGACTCGTCCTCTCTCACCGAGTTCAACCAGGTCAACTCAGATCGCCACCCACAGATAGCGGCGGCAAGCTGGGCAAAAAGAGTGAAGAGCCCGAAGATCGAGAAGGAAATATGAGCTTTTGCAGTTGGTTTGGAAGAGAATCGCCACGACGTCGTATCAGATATAATCGCTGAAATTACCATTACAAGCAAAACATAAAATAAAAAATCACAGAGAAAATAAAATAAAAATATTCAGACCTTATGAAAATTAAAAATCTTCAATATCCCTCCAAAGCAATATTCCAAATATATTATCAAAAAATATTCCGAATAAATAACGACTGTGCCATATAAATTAGTTCATGGTTCGTATGCCATTTAGATTAACAATTTTCAAGCAATATTCCAAATATATGTGTGATTTGATTCGTGCTTGCTTGTTGAAAGTAGCATATTCTTTTAGGGATGCTGGTAGCTTTTGAATATCTATAAAAAGTCTGAACCCTTTCTGGGTTTGTAATATTCCATACAATATTCCATATTGATATTAAATATCGTCATTCATTATTACCTTCAAATAATTCACATGTAATAAATCACTCAATCATATATATATATATATATACACACTCAAGTAATTAAATGCAAATAAGTGAATTGTGTACCCTAAAATACAAACAAGTTTTGCATTGGTATATCTTAAAATTAAAGTGATATGATGTTGTCCATATTTGTAAAAATATTTTTTTCAATGTTACACACAAGTTAAAATAAATATTTTGAAATCCGTAAAAACATATCGGTGTTAGTAAAATCATCACTCGTTACATTATTTATTCTGTTCTTTCAATTATATTAATTAGCTGAATCTAATTAAATACATTCTCTTGAAAAAATAGTGGGTGCTTAAAACAATTGCAACTTTGCATATTTTTTTATTATCATTTTTATGAAAAAAATGTCTGACAATTTCATTGACGTTGGGTTTGTTTGTTGAAGCGTTTGAAAAAGCCAAACGTATATTCAACATTGTTTTCCGTAAAACGATATATCTATTTCACATATTTATCTTAACTTGTGTAAAAGTACTTCTCTACTGTGTTTCCAAACAAAAACGTTAGCTTCAGTTGGAAAAAATCTGCTACTGTATTTACATATCACCCACCAATAAGGTTATAGGTTAAAAATGTGAAAAATCGATCAATAATATAGTGTCCACTAAATAAATAATATTTCTTTGGCTGAAGTAGAGCAACTTTTTTAATCCTTATCATATCATTACATTTTTTCTCAAAAATATATAATTTTATTATTTATTTATTAATGTAGAAATTTTATATTTTAGTAGAATGCATATTAAATAAAATAAAATTAAAAGCTGCTAAATTTTATGACAGAATTTATTTAATTTTCTGAGATGTTAGGCCTTTGTATGTGCTATAATTAACTGGTAAATATAAATAATATGAGCAGTTCATTACTTCAAATGTACAAGTTTCATTTATTTCTATGCTTTTGCTTTATATACCCATACACGTACATACACATGTATACATGGGCGAATCTAGGTACATTTCAACGAGTTTAGTCATACTCCTAATTTCTAAAAAATTAGGTATATATTAGTAATATGTTATTCATTTTGCATTCACTCATTTACTAATTTTAAAACCATTGAATTTTTATTCAAAATTTTTACAAAACATATTAAAAATAAGCCTCATTTATCTCAAACCCATTTATTTTGAACATCTGAATCATGGTGGTCCTACGACACACATATAACTGTACACTGATTTGGTTGGTTGTGTTTTAAATTCTTTTTCCAAAATTGGATGCTGAATTTAATTACACATCTTCGACGCCCTTGACTTGTAACAATTCCCATTAATTTATTTTAAAATTACAGATTACTTGTTAAAGTCTTTTTAAAATTTGTTTGGCTTTTACCTATATTTGATTTTAAAATATAGATTTTGTTCAAATACTATATTTTTCAGAAAAGCTATTTAGAATACAAAACTTCAGTTTAAAATATAAATTTTAAAAAATCTATTTTTTCGAATCACACCCTCTCTCCTAATAAATTTTATCTTTCATGCTTTTTCTTTATTTATCATTCCTCTTTCATGCATACTTTTTGACTCGAACTTCGTAAAAGCCAATGTGCTTGTCTGGAAAAGCTTATTTACTCCTCAAATCACGTTCAATAGTGTTTTTCCGTAAAACGAGATAATCTCCTCCACATATTTACTTTGACTTGCGTAAAAGTACTTTTCTACCGTGTTTCCAAACGGACCCATATAACTTCCTAAACACAATCTTTTAAAATATAGGTTTTGAAACATATATTTTACCGCAAAATCTATAAAAGTCATTTTCCAAAATCGATTCTCCAAAATCTAGATTTTACCTCAGAATTCGTAAAAGCAATTATCCCTAAATTATCCCTAAATGCTAAGTGCTGCCTTCAAATCAAATACATAGACGACGCCATCGATATTAATTAATTTTACATTAAAGTAAAAAAATAGTGCATTTTATGAAATTTCGTATTTAATTCTTCCCACAATGGTATCAATTAGGTCTCTCTAGATGAACAAGATGATATAAAAACATTCTCATATTAAAAAGCGGATCTAAAAGCATACATTAGAAACCATGGTCATTATTAAAATTACAGCTAACTATAGTCAAATCAACTATAATTAATATATATTGACCATCAATGAATTTTGTTAATATATCTTACACTATTTATAGCCATGATGATATAAAAGAGAAATTGGTCATCATTAATTAATACTCGAGCTTTTCGGATTTGAATATTCATTCTAATCGATCATAATTGATTTTTTTAATCACCAATTTTCTGAAAAATTAAAAAAAAGAAGAAGCTGATTTTGCAAGTTCTGCCCTTTAAATACATCTCATTGTCATTATGGTTACAAACCTTTCTTCTCTACTGTTTTCTCTCTTCCCTTTTTATGTCACACTCTCTTTTCCTCCCTTGCACAGCGACATCAAAACCATGAGCGGCGGCGGCGGCGGGTCTGTTAGGGTTCCGATCCCCAGCCATTCTAAAAAAGTTATCCAGGACATCAGGGAGATCACCGGCAAGCAGCACAGTGACGATGAGATATACGCCGTCCTTAGGGAATGTTTAATGGATCCCAATGAGACAGCCCAGAAGCTTTTGTATTTAGGTTCAAGCTTCTCTTTGGTTTCATATGAATCATTCACTTTTTCACGTGAACATCATCTAGGGTTTTTTGTTTTTGCCTGCGATCAAGTGGGGTTTTTAATCTAAAATTTAGTCTTTTTTTATTTAGAAATTGGAGAAACGATTGCAACTCAGAAAGATTAGTTTAAGTTAGCAAAGCAGGTGAGTGCGACGCCTGAGTTTATGCTATCATTCATCCATTTTAGCTCGAGATCATTGTTCTAATTTGTACCGCCATTTGAATATCAAACTGGGTGAGCTGACTGGCTTTTTATGGAGTCTGAATAGTGCTTGGAAAAATTGAAAATATAGAAAATGTATATCAGCACGACAATACCCCGTTTATCGTCTCCATATTTGTCACTGCGATGTCTGGACGAGAAAAATTTCTGCACATTAGTTATCAAGTGTTGTAATGAGTATTGGTTCATTTGCTTTAAAAGGTCTTGAAGTTAGTAGATATGCCTAATTCAGTGACCTCTCAATCTTGTTATGTTCATCCGGTCTCATTCAGTCTGCGTAATGTGTTTAATGGCTTAAGAGTAACGTGTGCTTCGTACTCATTTATTGTGCTTGTAGGATGGATATAAATTTCTCATACTGCATGTACCTCCAATCGCCACGCATTCTATCGTAGTCTGTGTCCGTTGAAAGATGCTCGTCTTTTCTAGAAGTCCATTACTTTTTTTTTTGTTCTTGGGAACAATAGATTTGTTCGTTAATCTATTACTTTTGCTTGCAGATACTTTTCATGAGGTTAGAAGGAGACGAGACAGGAAGAAGGAGGTATGATTCAACCAATCTTTTAATTTTAGCAGTTTGCTAGACTTATCATTGGTCTATTATGAGATGAAGTTGTGGGGGCTTATTGACAGAATAACTGGAAGATTCCATGTTTGAACTGTATAGCAAGCCTCATTTGGTTGGAATGTCCTAGTACATCTGGTTGCTGCATGTAGTCAGATTGCTGTTTGTTTGTAACATATGGCACTACTTAATCTTTCAGTTTTACTTTCTGAGGATAAAACATCTGGTCTCATATCTTTGTAATGACTGGGTGTAGGTATACCAATTTGTGTGTGCCTTTAATTTATTTTTTTGGGTAATTGTCTATATGCAGCTGAATGTGATTGTATCTTCCAGTTATTTTTCATTTGGTCCTTATTTGCACTAACCGGTCAATTTGATCAACCATTGCAGGGCTTGAGCAGCTGGGCTTTGGTGGAGTCCAAGCCGAAGCAAGGTGGCCAAGGGAGAGGAGGGAGGGGTGTTTTTGGGGGCTATTCCTCTAATTTTAGTGGTATCTGGTTCATCCCGTTCTGGCTTTAATTGAGTTATATTTATTTTCCTTACCTTGATTTGTTTACATAGAGAATTGGAGTTATTTCCACGCAAGTGCAACACGAAACCATATATATATCGATGATGTCATCCAATTTAGATTTTCCCATCCACTTTGCACTTAGGTAATCATGTCTGTTCCCCAAGACTATTACTCAGATCAAACTATATATATTGATGATGCCATCTAATTCATACATTTGCCCACTGCTTCATGGACCTACATCTACCTTAAGTCCGTTTTTGCTCCCAACTGGATGAGAATTTCAAGTAGCTTCTCCTTACCACACGCCAAAAAAACAAAAGAAGTTGCTATTGCCACTGCAGTTTTAAGACTATAAAATGTTAATCAGTGTAGAGACCATCCTTAAACACAGGCAAGTTTTATGTTATTTTTAACGACTTGTTGCCTTGCTAATATTTCTTGCTAGATGGTAGTGGTGGGAGGAATGCCACTAACCGTAAGGAAATTGGAGTCAATCATGTGGCAGAGAAAAGCCATGCATCATCTACTCAGCCTGCTGCTCAAAAAACAAAAAGTAATGGAGCATCACATACCACAAGGTAAATTAATTTTGGAATCCAGTATGAGAAGAAGAAATTGATGTTAATTAAATAAGTTTATAATGTTTTTGCTACTTCAGTTTGGACCAGATGCAGGTGAAGTTCTGTTCTTGTTATCAAGTCCCCTGTAAAAACTGTTGGCATAGATCCAGTGTCTTGTACAGAATCAATTAATTTGAGGGTTGTGTTTTTCGTTACCCTTTTAGTTCTCTTGTTCTTCACCATTTTCCTTTAAGTGTGTTTTTCCTCCCTAGATATAATATGTATTGTCGAAATGAACCTTAATTGTAGCCCTATCTATTGATTATCAAGACTCAAGAGTAACATAGAAAGGCGAGAAAGAATGTTAAAACAGTGATGTCAATGTTTTCCTTTCTACATCTTAAATGAGCTAATCTCATTTCTTGGTTTGAAACAAAACGATGCTGTTGTCTGCCATTTCTAAGGTGCTCTAAGGTATATTCAAACGTGGGAAACTTATGTGCAACGCTCCAAATTTGGACAATCCAGATATAATTAATCTTTATATTTTAAACATTTTTTTACACATGCAGATACTAACAAAAATCTGATAACTTATCACATGTTATTATTTGTCCTTTTCCCCTTTAATAATTTATCTCATGTTATTATTTGTCCCCCCCGGGGGGTTATTTTTCCCTCTCCTTGAATTAATCTTGTAAGTGATGAATGTTTAATATGCATACGCACTCCAGAGTTTCTGCTGTTGCCCCTAGTCGTGCAAATCAATCCAATGGGAGTGCTAGTCGTGGTTTAGCAGGCCAATCGCTCATGGGGAGCTTTAATGGAAGTCCAGCTCTCGATGGTACTAGCAAACATGAAAATGCTCAACCTCATGTTGTGGTCGCTGCAGTATCTCCTCGTAGTCAGACTTTTAGGTCAGTTACCAGAACTGACCAAGGAAAGTCCATGTCAAGTTCTGATCAACTTCCAATTTCTGCTTCTTCTGTGCCCAGCATTCATTCTTCTGATTCTGTGCTGGCACCATCTATCTTGCTGAACCCTGCTATTGACAGTGCAAATAATGGGGAAGTTGGAAGCCAACAGTTAGCCGATGGATTGAATCATGTTAATGGAAACAAAGTTCTTCATGAAGTTGGTGAATTACCAGCATCTGAGAGTAAAAAATCTGGGTCATTGAATTTGAAGAAAACGGAAAACAAGTCAAATGAAGCTGAGGAGAACCAGTTATCTGAGGCTGCACAGTCCTCCTCCCCTTCTTATTCTGATTCGATTAGACTGTCCAGTTATGGTGGCCAGGCAACTCCAGGTCTGGCTATCATTCTGCTAGTTAATTCTTATGAGCAATGTGATTGCTCTATGTATCTTGTTTTTTCCATTTTCACTTTCTAATATTGCTTTAAATCTTTATAGAATTTTCTGGTGTATTACTTTTTTCCAGCAGGTATTGTTTTAGTTCAACCTAGTATAGAGAGAAGGACAATATATTGAGAGAGATAAAAAGAAGCCCACACAATTTGAAGGAGATAAGTCAGTGAGAAGAATCATTGAAAGTGCATCGGAAATTATAAAAAATTGTTGTCTAGGGAGAATCATCAGGATTAAGCCTGTTATTTGAATGTAATTTGAGTGAAGCTCAGTCCGTTTTGTCGAGATTCTTCTGTACATAATCCCCAAAATTTTATTTCCTTCATTCCACGGCTCCTCACTAAGAAATTTGTAATAATCCAAATCTTTCTGTTTTTTTAATCAATTATTAGTATTCCTTTGATTTACTCCATAATTCTTTTTGTTGTGTCTGAAACATTCGACATCTCAGAGGTTTCAACTTCTGAAGCTTGTATGCAATCGTCAGATGAGTTGAGGCAGCATGTTATTGTTACTTTTCCGAATCATTTCCAAGTCCCTGAGGCTTTAAAAAGCAGTCTGATATTTGGAAGCTTTGATTCTGATTTCGACAAGGAGATGTTTAGCACAACCGGTGATGACAATAATACTTCTGCTCTTCATTCTTCTCAAGGCAGTGACAAAACTGCTACTTCTAGGTTTGTGATTATTGTATGCTGTTTCCTGTGCCTGCCAATTTGCCATATTTTTCAGTCTTCCTGTCCCTTTATCCTTCTTTTGGACTGTGCCTATGAAGCTGGCAGGGACCACATGTGGGTAGGGGTTGAGGCTTGTCATATCTTTCCCTTTACTGGTGCTGGAAAGTGGGAAATTTCTATTTTGTGAACAACTCAAACCTTGTTCAAGATCTCTGAGAGTCATAAGTCTATGTTATTGTTTTACCCTTCAATTGAAGGTGTCATTGTGCCATGATGGCTGTCATTATCTCTATTTTGATGGTACTTCATTTTGGGTGCAGTAATGAAAGTGCATCTTCAACTGTACCGGGAGATCATTCTGATTATACACATTCTCCATCTTATGTTAATGAAAAGCCATCAATTTCAGAAGTTAATACCATCTCTAGTACTGAACCGAAGGCTGATCAGCCAAAGCAGGAGGTATTGTTGGCTCCAGTGGGTACACCAATTCCAGCTATTATGAATGGTCAGAGCTATGGTTTGAATTTCATGTCCACCATGTTAGGGACTCAACAGGTTCAATTCAAGGGAGCTGAGCCTCAGGCACAAGAATCAACCCACGTTCCAAACTATGTTAGTCTCTCCATCTTTTATTTATATGAAAAATAATGTTTCTTCAAGATAATTCTTTTTCTTCTGTCAAGATGGCCGCTAATTACACTTTTTATTTGCGTTCGTTATTCATTACTTATGTTTCTTTGATTCTCTTTAAAATGTAGAGTGCAAATTCTCATTCTTTGTCCAGCCCTAGCCCAAGTCCTAGCCCAACGCCACCTCTGCAGAGCTCTTTACCTGCAGCTCCCCAATCAATTTCTTTCTTCAGGCCACCGTACCCTCCAAACTTTTTCCCATATGGCCCTTATTACCCCCCATTATATGTGTCACCAATACACCAATATTTAAACCACAATGGCTTCCCTCAACAACCTTCAACAGGCAACATCTATGTACCTGCTGCAGCTGCTGCTGGAATCAAATTCCCTCTCCAGCAATTAAAGGCTGGAGCAAATACTGGAAACACAACCCATATTGGAATTTCTCCTGGATCATATATCTCTCCGCCTGTTGGGTATGCACCTAATCAGACAGTGAATTCAGGCAACTTGACTGTAAATGAAGATCTTGCTTTGTCTCAGCTAAAGGAAAATCACGTCTTTACAACTGGACAGCCGGTTGGTTCTCTTTCCCCCTCCCTTTAATTCTGTTTCACCCTTGACCGTTTCTTGATACAATCAATGAACATGTTTTTGCTATCATGTATTTGCAATATTGCCCATCTCTTTCTATTATCAATTTGTTTGTTCCCTTAACTTTGAAATTCTTGCTTGTCTAGTTATTGTTCCTCTCTATTTTGCAGAGTGAAGGTTCAGCAGTGTGGATACCTGCTCCAGGCCAAGAAATTTCCAACTTTCAACTTAATTCTCTTTATAATTTCAACCACCAGGGACATCTTATGTTCCCCCCAACTCAGGCAGGTCATGCATTTGCTGGTATCTATCAACCAGGGCAGACAGTACCTTCACCTTCAACCCTCTTGCAGCAGTCTCAGTCTGTCACTGGGCTAGCTGAAACTGCAGGAGCCCCTTCCGTGGCTTATCAGCAGCCTCAACGTGCCCAGATGAATTGGGGTTCTAATTTTTAGGTTGGAAACATTTCTGGGTACCATATGTTCGAAGGCAAGTATACTTCGATCATCTCCAGGTAGTATGAAGAAGAGGCCTGATATGAGTGTAAATAAGAAATGCGGCCAAAAGAGGGACAATATTCAGTTGGAATAAACAATGCTAACGATTTTGAGGGGTGCTAGTTTCAGGTTTCCTTCCTTTGGTTTTCAAGGGGAAAATGATTGATTCGGTCGAGTTATTCCTTACCTATTCTTTTGGCCCTTAGAATTTGACTCTTGCTATATGTAACGTTGTACTGCCTTCCAAGTGATATTAAAGGAAGCCAAGAGTTAAATAGAGTAGGTGAGATTCACCAAATTTTCCTTTCTAATATCTCACCTGTATATTACATTTTGACGTAAAGACATTGAGTTATACAGTTCAGTTTTAGTACATGGAAATTGTGATGTGCTTTGTAGTTCTCTTTAGTAACACTGTAAACCTCCTCGTTTGTCATGGATCAAAACAATGATTATATATTTGATGTGATTTCTCTTAGCTTGGTTGGAGTTCTAAACTCCTTCAGCTGCATTCCTTGATCCTTCATCATGCTTGGTAGACAACTAATAAGCTTCATATTTAAAAGGAAAAGAAAAAAAATAGAATCATTTCATAGGAGCAAGCACATGCAAATGTTTCTATTCAACATACCAGGCCACTCTTTATGATCTTATATTTACATATTTCATGATGTCCCACCTTTTGAGTTTTTGTTGTTGATACACCAATATATCTGTATTTGAATTAGGTGGGCTTATATTTGCGTATCCTTGAACCTTGCATCAGTCTTTAACGTGTCTGTTTAGAAACACGGTAGAGAAGTATTTTTACGTAAATCGAGGTAAATATGTGGAGGAGATTATCTCATTTTATGGAAAAACACTGTTGAACGTACTTTTGGGGAGAAGTTAAGCTTTCCCAAACAAGCTAACGTTGATTTTCCCGAATTGAGTTTACTCATTATGATTATAATCGAGTCCGGGCCATTGTAGAGGCTTGTGGTTTGTTTGGGAGTTGAGTCTCTAGAATTGCATATCCAACACCCTTATCCTCAAGCCTACCCTCTTCTCTTAAAATTGGCCTTTTAGGAGTATGTATGGAACGAAGGATTTGAGAAAAGCTGAATAGTTCAACAAAGTTAAATTGCTCAGTCAATTATCAATAGTCACGTTGGTATGTTAAGCTTATAGACAAAAGCCATTATGAATCATTTTCTTTTTTTCATGCGATTGAATTACAGTGATTGGTCTGCCCATCCAAAAAAACATTGCATGCTGCAAACCGGAATTGGATATAACTTCTTAGCATATGGGTTGTGTGAAAAAAGTGTCCAAAAATTTGGTGTGTAGCTCTATGACTAGCGACTTAGACGACAGTTGAGGTGATCTTGACATCCAGTTGTGTGCTATTATCAGTGCTTTCGTTTGGCTTTGAGGGACTGGAGTTAGTCTTTGGAAGCTGCTTTTCCTGAGGTTTTTGTTTCATGTTCAATGATGTGTAAACTGACATCCCTGTTAGAGCAATGACAGCACCACCTAGGCTCACAATCCCATGATCTGAATCCAGTATCAGATAGCCTCCCAGCAGAATGACACAGGTCTTAAACTGTCCTAAAACAACATGAGAAGTAGCAGAAGTTGCCCTGCACAATAGATTCCATACCATGGCGTTAGACAACCAAAATTAAGCTTCAAGAAAACCAAAATCTTGCAAGATAATAATAGTAGGAAGCTATATGAAGCTTGTGTCCTGCACCCTTTGAAAGAATAACCCAGAAATGTTCTTTTTACCGTGTTGTGTAAATGGGAGAGAAAAGGAAGACTCACCCAAGAGCCAAGGCCCCTGACCATTGTATGAGAAAGCCAAGCAGTGCAGATATCATAATGGCAGAGGTATTGTTAACATCCCAGTTGAAGGATAACGCTCCTGGCGGATCCAACCAGGGCATCAAAGGCACCAGAAAGAAAATTGTGACTGGGGTTGTCTTCCACATCAACCTTAAATGAGAGTTTTTGTTAACCCAGTTGTTCATAACTTCAGAGAGATTTTTGATGACTCTGTGTGTGTGTGTGTGTGTGTGTGTGCACATACATATATATATATAGAAACTCATGTTAATATACGTATATTCATGGTTAGGGATGTTTTGATTGATCGCTAGTACATACGCAAGAGCCGTCCAGTTGCCTTGCTGTTGTAAAGTGGACCATAGAATCTTGTTTATGGCACTTGGAATTATCCATGCAATAGCAATTAGAGCGCCGAATAGATTGAACTCTAAATCTGACACAGTTGCGATGGCTACACCTACTGACACCACAGCGAGAGCCAAAGCCTGCACCATTGCAACGAAAGCCATACATTAGAAATGCTCCAAAAGAAGAAAAGAAAAAAAGGTGCAATTCCTAGACAATAGTGTAATTCTTTACCTTCTGCAAGGTAATGGTTTTTCTGAAAAGCAAGAATTCCGCAAGAACAATTGTGGGGGTGACTGCAATCTTCGCCATTTGGTAGAAACCAACACTGCAAGAGCAGGATAGTTAGTGAAAACGATAGTTACTTGTTACACACACACACACAGAGATGACAGAGAAAGATGAGAAGGAGGAACCTGTTATACTTGAGGCTAGTGTTGGCAAGGCCAGAGGCGAAAGCCATGATGGCACCCAGAGTGAATATAGAAGAGTAAGGAGTGATTTGGGACGGGGGGGAAACAGGAAGCACCGAGATTGTCTTAAACAATGCAAGCAGAAGCCATGCAGTGACGTAGTGAACAAGTGTCAGAAATATTGGGAAGTCAAATCCTACTCTGCCCATCACCTGTCAACACAAATACGTACACACACGCGCTGGCGCGTAAGATTGCCTGAATCAATAGACTCAAATTCTTCCTAGGTGTTAAAAAGATCCAAGTGTTTTTTATTCGATTAGAACTTGCCTTGGTGTTCAACTTTTTAATTTCAAACACAGTTCTTAAGCTCAAAGATCCTCATTACGTTGCACGTAAGTCAAGATAAAATCTCTCTCACATACTTACCTTAAAATCCGTAAAATCGTTCATCCAACGGATTCATATAGATTCCCTCCAATTCTTCGTTAAAGTGAATATTTTATTAATGAATGGAGGAAGTAACTCAGTCCATATACAAATATGATAGGGACTTTGTATAGGCAATGTCCCACATCGTGTAATATGTACTACTTGATGGGGTACTTAAACATTGGCTCTCTCACCTCAATAGCTAGCTAACTTTTTTGGTAGGGTTCTCCAAACGGTTTACTTGCCTATCAAAATATCCATCCTTGTTTTAACTCAACACCGAGCCAACATGCAATAGTTTAATTGAAGAAGAAAAGAAGGGGGGAGTTGAAGAATACGGACTAATTTATTGGCCAATATGACGCTAACAGAAGCCAAGAAGTTGAACGACAAGGCGACCACTGGTCCACAAAATCGTTGCTGTTGGCGCTTGGCTCCTTCTGATGTTCGAAGCTCATTGTAAAGAGATGCTCTTAGCTCTTCCAATGCCTTACCTATATTCATTTCAACCATTTCCATCAACAACTATATAACACACACCCAACACATCACTGCAAATCCCAACGTACAAAACAATCCAACACGAGAAAAACGTTGAACACCAGCTAAATTTGCAGACATCTGCACTTTTATGTATCAACAGGTTCAATTCTTTCACACAACTATAAGGTATTTTCTGTCATTTATTGGATTACATTTTTTTAAAATTCACAAGCTTCTAGCATTCATCTTACTTTATGCCCAAAGAAATCTGAATTTTTCTTTCCTCTCATCAGTTTCAATATTCATTTTATGAGAAAGCATCTTTGATCCAAGCTCGTCCAAATAGAATTACGATCTATAGCAGATAGGTCATCTCTTACGGTCCTGATTGGGCCCAAAAAAAAATTACTAAAAACAGAGCACTTGCATTATCTTTAAAACAGAGGAGCGAGGGCTTAATTTTTTTTCTTGAACATCTAAATCTCAGAAAATCAATAACAAAATGAATCAATAAGAAAGACTAACAGAATCAAGAACGAAAGCGTTTGATTGAAATAACGGAAATGAAGCATTAGCTCGGAATCATTTGAAAGGAACGAACCAGCTTCGCCTGCATCGCTATCCTTCCTTTTGATGGCTTTGCGAGCTTCAGCTCTGAACAACAAATCGAACCACCCCATACCAACCCAAAAATGTTGTATGAATCTACCGGTAGATCACATATTTAATCGAAAATGCAGGTGGACCCACTTTTTTCTGGAACGAGGAAAACGATTTTGCAGCGATTCCATCCACCGAGCTAAGAGAAGAAGGAAAAAAAGGATTTTTTACATAAATATGAGAATTGGATTAAATGAAGATAATGATGATCGGTGAAGTTGCTTATGATTGAAGGAGGTGCATTCTTCAGGGAGGGATTTTACGAGCACATGATGATCAAAAGAAAAATTGAAGACAAAAAGAAAAAGAAAACCTCAGGAGCTCTTTTTGCTTTGGTGTTTCATCAGAGAAAGAGATCAATATTTATTTTCATCAATTCATCGTCAAGAATACATCAATCTTCATTACAGTGTCCTTCATTCTCTATACAATGGTATTGTTTGGCAAATCGTTTCAACACCCTAAGCACATTCAACAATATTTTTCTGCAAAATGAGATAATCTTCTTTTCACATTTACCTCGTAAATGGTGAAAGTACTTCTCCACCATTTTCTCAAATCGACACAATATCTGTTGTTTTTATAATTGTATCAATATTTATTTATACACAGTACACTTGTAGTTTTGATCCATGTTTTTGATGAAAAGTAAGAGAATCAATTAGATAGCTTCTCTCACAACACTGTATGAATTATGAGAATAAATAAGTCGTAAATGACTTATATTATAAATGTAATTAGCTATAATTTTCTGTGCATTATAAAAGAAAGAAAAAAGAGTATGCATATTTCTCACTTAGTTTTAAAGATTTTGAATGGCCTCAATTTGGTGACACGTGTAATTTGACTACCAAAGCAGTGTTTTAGTATATTGAGATATTAAATGTTAAAAGGTATTTTAGAATACTTAGTCCTGCTTCAGAAAATATATTAGAGCAATGAATGTAATAAAAATGGTTTAGAATACACAGTGTTATTAAAAAAATGTTACAATATTATGCTTGTTTGGTTAGCTCGTTTGGGCAATTAAAATCCATTTCTACGCTTATCGAGACAAAATTCCTCTCATATATTTATCTCGGAATCTGTATCCGTTCTCCCAACGGGTTATCCAAATAAGCCCATTATCTATGGACCACCTACGCATGAGTTATGCTATACCTGACGTAAAGTGAGAATTGAATTGGACCATGGCCCAAAAAAGAAATTGAATTGGACCAATCTCTTATTACTTTGAGTTTTTGTTTTACGCTTACAGCAGAAAGGAAAAATAAAGTCAGATTGGAGTTGAGTTAGTTAGCTTTTGACGAACCAAGATTTAAATATAAGTTTGGAGTTGTACTCATAATTAGTATTCAATAATACCTTAAATATGATTATTTTTAGTAAGAGAATACACGATCTTAACAAAATAAAAAAAGAAACTAGTTTTTAATTTGAGTTAATATCGTTGATGGTCTTTAAAGTTTAATTAAATTTTAATTTTTATCATCATAATTTCAAATCGTTAGTTTTGATTTTTATAATTTGATGAGAATTTATTGTGAGTTCAAATATATAAACTCATTAAAAATATAAGTACTAGTTGTTAAAATTGGATTAAATCTTTATGAAACTATATGTAGTGAAACCAAAATCTAATTAAACTATAAAATGGTGTTAGCCATTTTACTTTTGACACACATAACACACACATACATATTCATTAATTCACACGTACTGTGAAAAACATGTTTCATGCAAGTATGATATGCCATTAGATTATTAGTACAAGTTTTACTCAAAGCAATTTAGCTATTATAGTAACTTTTTGGTGAAATAAAAAGATATCACACACATCATCTCTTTTTTTTTTGGAATAGATATGATCACCTCATTTAAATCTAAAGCATTCAATTTTATATATCTCTAATTATTATTTTTTATCTTTAATTACTATTAATTTAAAATTTCTATTTAAGATTTTTCAGTAATATCCTGCTTGTTTTAACACAAAGAGTATTAAATTTTTAAATAATACACAATATAAAAGGGCATATAAGATCATAAAGAAGTGATTTAATTACCAAGAACTCTAAATGGCAATTAAGGAGTATACAATAACAATTTTCAAAATAAAAATGACAGTACCTGTCATTAAAATATCTCCTTTCTATAAGCTATAAGCAATGCCACCCACTAAAAAGTTTCAATAATAATAATAAATTATATACCTTTTCTCATTTGATGTCTAGAATTTGTCCTCATGTGTTGCTTGCTTGTTATGAAACTAATCACATCCCTTTCTTGGCACCATGTTATTGTTTTCGCTTAAACTTATACAACATGCAGGAAATAATGCATCTAATCATACGTAAAATTTGGATGAAGAAAATTAATGTTGGACTATGGATATCTGTTCCTACAATAAGGATATGGACAACAACATAGAATATTATTATCTCAAAGAATAGAGAACATAAATACAATTCTTAAAATCTATAATACTACTCAATGGTGCATCAGAGTTTGTGATAATATTTGTTTATAAAGCAAACCAAATTGAGTAGAACTAGAAGGGGGGAAAGCAATACCAGAGGTTGGGGGGTTAAAAGGGTGTGTGATGTGAGTGCGAAAGAAGATGACATGAAAAGCATGTTGCACACCAAACATAAGCCTGTCACCCCTATAATACACACAATGCAGTTGACTCACACCATCTGAATCTCTTGAAAAGAAACAAAACATTCACACCTCAAAATTAGTTAGCTTCAATTTCTTCAACCCTATTATTCCTTTCCTTGTACTGTCTCATTGAGAATTTCTGGTCATGATGGAAATCAGGAGGGAGGATGATGAAGGCGACTCTCAGGAGGTTTCTCTGCAGATCGCAGCAGCAAGCAATGGCTTTGGTCACAGCATAGAGTTGATGTCTCAGCCTAATTTTCTTATCAATAATAATAACAGAAGGATCTCTGAGATTGACATTCGAATTGACCATTCCACTCAAAACCGGGATTGTCCTGTGCCCATATTTCTCAAGGTACCTAGAGACTATAATCATTGTACTACTAACTGATCTAGATTCAATTTTGGTCAATATTTCAACTACGAAATAAAAGCTCTCTTAACATGATTGTTTTATTCATAAGGTTTGAACTTTAGAGTATTTGATCTTTTCTAATTGACCTGGTATTTTGTTTTAATTTTTTTTTATGCCTGAGCCCCATATTGGGAGGCTTCACAAGAAAGGTGAGGTTTATAAGTCTTTTAGAAGCAGATTGCTTTTGGACTTGCCCCCATAACACGTTTTCCAGCATTAGCAGTAGTATTTCCTTTACAAACGCAGCCTAGGGCTTCACTCTTATGATTATTGTGACTTGAAGTCAGTAACACACAGATCCCTAGTTAATATGCAGTTTGAGGATGTAGAGTACAAGGTGAGGAACAGCCATGCAGTGTCCAGGCTCAAGAAAACAGTATCAAAGGTGGCCACTCAAGTCAGTGAAAGCCAAGACAGATACAAGAAAATCTTGAAGGGCATAACTGGAAGCGTAGGTCCTGGAGAGATCCTTGCTCTTATGGGTCCTTCTGGTAGTGGCAAGACAACCTTGTTGAAAGTCATTGGAGGAAGATTAACTGACAATGTCAAAGGAAAAGTCACTTACAATGATGTTGGATACAATTCTGCTATCAAGAGAAGGTTAAGCCCTCTTCTATCTTATCATGCACTTTCTCATTTTGCAGATCATCAATTAGTTTTCTGTTACTTTTGGTTCTTGCAGAATTGGATTTGTGACACAAGATGATGTTCTGCTCCCACAACTAACAGTGGAAGAAACATTAGTCTTCTCTGCATCCTTAAGGTTGCCATCCAACATGACCCAACAACAAAAACATCAGAGAGTGGAGGCAACTCTAAAGGATTTAGGCCTTGAAAGGTGTGTAAGCCCAGTAAGTTTCAATATCAGTTTCAGTTTTCAAGATTGTCATTCATAACTATTTACACAAATAAGTATGTTGCTTAATCATACGTATGTAGATGCCGGAACACAAAAATAGGAGGAGGATTCATTAAAGGCATATCAGGAGGGGAAAGGAAGAGAACCAGCATAGGGCATGAGATTCTTGTGGATCCTTCACTGCTTCTACTTGATGAGCCAACTTCAGGCCTTGATTCCTCTTCAGCAAACAGACTCCTTCTCACTCTTCATGGACTTGCCCAGGTACCTATATCTCACACAGAATAGTTCTTCTGAAGTAACTTCAAGAGAAGTTTTGTGTAGTTCTTCTGAAGTAACTTCAAGAGAAGTTTTGTGTGTGTGTGTGTGTGTGTGAGAGAGAGAGAGTAGAGGATCTCTTAAAGTACTTCAGCATGAAGTTAGAGAGATAAAGGTCTCACAATGGTGGAATGTATATCTACAAAGATTGGACCCACTTCTTCTCTCTTAATCTTTCTCTAACTTCACTAACCAAGTTTTATACTTTTTAACATGCTGCTGTGGTAATATGTTCTAGGCTCGGCAAAAACCTAAAATATTTGAACATGTACTGAAATTATTATTATATTCGTTTTTAACCCACAGGCTGGAAGGACAATAATCACAACAATTCATCAGCCATCCAGCAGGATCTTTCACATGTTTGACAAACTTCTTCTGATATCAGAAGGCTATCCTATATACTATGGGAAGTCTAGAGATACCATGGAATATTTCTCATCCTTGATGTTC